>VMDR010026435.1:0-14021 GCA_007922815.1 Macrotus californicus
TTCAAATAAGTTTTCAATTTCTTTCTCTTCCTCTTCTCCTTCTGGCACCCCTATGATTCGGATATTGGAACGTTTAAAGACATCCTGGAGGTTCCCAAGCCTCTCCTCTTTTTTTCGAATTCTTGTTTCTCCATTGTGTTCTGGTTGAATGTTTCTTTCTTTCTTCTGGTCCACACCATTGATTTGAGTCCCGTTTTTCGTCCCATCACTGTTGGTTCCCTGTACATTTTTCTTCATTTCCCTTATTGTATCCTTCATTTGTTCATCTACTGTGCGACCAAATTCAATCAAGTCTGTGAGCATCCTGATTACCAGTGTTTTGAACTGTGCATCTGATAGGTTGGCTATCTCTTCGTCGCTTAGTTGTATTTTTTCTGGAGGTTTGATCTGTTCTCTCATTTGGGCCATTTTTGTTGTCTTGGCGCGCCTGTTACGTAGTAAGGGGAGGAGCCTTAGGTGTTCACCAGGATGGGGCGGCCACGTTGCTGCGTAGTGATGCTGTTTGTGGGGGAGGGGACCGAGAGGGAACAATGGCGGTTGCTCCGCTCTCTGCCGGCCCTCAGTGACCCTTTGCGCCACCCACAGTCAAATTGGGCCCTTCTGGTGCTGGTTCCGGTGCTGATTCCCAGTGGGAGGGCTTGTGCACGCTCCAGGACCCTGTGGGTCTCTCCAACGAGCTCCCCAGCGAGGCTGGGAGTTTCTCCCGCTGCCACCGCTTCAACCCCCACAGGAGTTTTCAATCAGAGGCTTTGAGGCTTTATTTCCCCGAGCTGGAACTCTGGGTTGCGGGGTCCATCTCGCTCCCCAGTTATTCCTCCTAGTTTATCCTCACGAGGGAATGGGACACCCGGTCCGCAGCCGCCACTTCTCCTGGCCAGCTGCGCCTTTCCCGGATCTGCCAGCCACTGCCCCACCACAGGAGTCCTCTCTGCCCCTCCTACCGGTCTGGAGGTATGTTTCTTAGTTTCTTGGTTGTCGGACTTCCATACGGTTCGATTTTCGGTCAGTTCTGGTTGTTTTTTGTTTTAAAATTTGTTGTTGTCCTTCTTTTGGTTGTGTGAGGAGGCACAGTGTGTCTACCTATGCCTCCATCTTGGCCGAAGTCTCTTGTATCTTCTTAAATAAATGCCTCTATGTTTCATACTATATGGCTGGTTACCTTTTGGACGGAATATATGTATTATATATATACATATATATATAAAATATATACTCACGTGATCATTACATGATTATTATTGCTATTTAATATGTAGGTACAAATCCATATGTTGTTGAGTATGCAAAAAAGAACTAGACTGCCTCTAAACATAATGAGTTTATAGTACATTCGGTGATATGTCATGTTTACAAATAACTTTTCATTGTGTGAGTTGAGGCTATTGCTTTGGGTTGTGGAAAACCCCTAGGGTTTCTACGAGCAGAAATAGTTGAAGAGGCATTCTTGATGGGTAGTAGAATTATCGTAAGCAGAAAGAGAAGTTCAAAAGTCAATTGGAAGAACCATAAAGAATTGAGTATGTCTAGTTAATGGGTAAATTCATCAGAGGTTAATGCTAGTAAGGGAATCAGTAGCCAGATCTTAGAAGGCTTTGTGAAGTTGGGCTTTTACTTTTGTGGGGTTTAGGAGTTGAGAATGGCATGATATGAGTCATGCCTTAGGATACTTATTCTGTCACTTAGTGGGTGAAGGACTGGAGAAAGAGCACTGGGGAGAGTGAGGGGGTGGCATTTCAGTAGCCTTGTGTCTCTGATTTGTTCAGATCTTGTGTTCGGAACTTTCCAAAACTCTAGGACTCCAGTGCATCTGTTTCAGATGTAGTAATAACACTGTGCTAGGCTATATTTGTGCTGAGTTTTATGGGGCAGAATTTGAATGATTTTATTCAGATGTTAATAGATATGGAAAGGGCACCATGGGAAGTGAGGCTTCCTGTTTTGCAGACCTCATTTCAAGTTGGTGGTTAAAACTGTGGGTGCCATGGTTTGTAGGTCTTCTCACCGAGGAAATTGCTATGCAGAAATTAAATGAAGATATAAAGGCATCCTCAGAATTACCACTCATGGCAGCCTAAATATACAGTATGCCTTGTTTAAATTAAAATATTTATTAATTTAGCATAAAGCCCTCTGTAAATGGAGTTACAAAAACAGGAGACCTAGGAGAAGATTAAGATTGCAAGTACTATACTAAGATTGGACGTTTTACTGTTATGGTGATTCCAGGTGAAAACGGAACTTTTAATGCCATAATAATAATTTTCTTGTTCATTGCCTTTAAATATTGGCCATAGATATGAATTACTTTATACCTGTTTAGGTTCCCAGACCTGTTACAAAGGCCCAAAATAGGCAGGTGGAAATGGTTAGTTTTCAATGCCTTCAGAACAGACTCTAAAAGTATCTCCTAATTTTTTGGTGTGACCTGAGGGATTTTTTCTGAACCATTCTCTAATGGCACTAATGACTCAGGGACTCCAGGCCTTTGCCCCCATCCACCCTCGTGTCACTGCAGGATCTAGTGGGATAAACGGGGCAGCTAGACGAGGAAACTACTTCAGCTGTGGTTGAAGTTATAGTCACCAATGGCATTATTTCCATCAAGCAATAAAACTCAGGTGAAAGCCCCACTCACTGGTTTCTGTGATGTGCTGTGTGAGTGAGAGTGTGTGGTTGTACAGTTGTAAACCCACTAAGTACTACAGTGAAGGGCTTAGACATCTAAGCCCCATATGATACTTAACAATTAACATATTAGCTAGATGCTGCTGAATAACAAATCACCCCATCACTTGGAAGTTTAAAGTAACAATAATTTATTATTGATCACAAGTTAAACAGTCAGCTGGGTGGTTCTGAAAATCTGAGCTGGGCTTGGAAGGATTCTCTCAATCTGTGGTCAGCAGTGGGCTGTTAGGTAACTTTATTGACAAGTTTATCCAGACAAGTCTGGATATCTCCTACATGTGGAGCCTCAGCTGAGACATCTGAGCCAATTTGGTCTCCTGCACTTCTCACCTTCTGAGATGCTAGCCCAGGTATGTTCTAAAGGGAAACTCAGAGGGGGAAGAGAAAGTATGGAAGCCCACAGAGGCTTTTGAGATTTTGAATTAGAACAGGCACACTATCCTTTCTGTCACATTCTATTGTACAAAGCAATTAAAAAATTAGTCCACCTTTAAGGAGTCAGAATATAGAGAATATAGACTACCCTTCTTGTTGGGAGAAGTTATAAAACCATTTAGAAAAGGTGGTAGATACCGGGTAGTGTTAAGTTTTGGGGTCATTTCTGCAATTAATCTCCTGCATCTAATAAAGAAAATTACAAAATAAAAATTAACAAGTGTTTATTAAGTATCCACAAATCAAGCATTATTTTAACTTTATTACTACCATACTAAGTACTAATAAATCTTTCTTTGCATTTGGCCATGAGCATACATCTTGTAAACTTTCAACTACAAGGAGTGTAGTTGATCAAGGTCCCCAGATGTTTGGCTCTCAAAGCCATTTCTGCATTTGCACTGAAGCCATCATGCTTCCCATGAACTGCTCCCAACCAGTAACTGAGCAAGACAGAGATGCTAAAGCAGACTTGATTCTGGCTGACATGGACCTCCTCTGATGGCTAATTTTGTGTCAAGAACTTCTCAACAGCCTTAACAAAATTGCAATCGTGCAACATGGAGTTCACCTGCTTGTCATCCTAACACATGACCTGAAGATTTGTGTTGAAGGAAACAGGTTTTTATTAATAGGTTTCCAATTTTGGGGACTCTGGAGAGCACTCCTGCTCTGAGCGCCTCCCACAAGATCCACAACTTCTTTTGCTCCCCAAAAGATTACAAGCCAAAACTATGCTCAGAAGTTCCCCATTTCCTTATCTGTCCTTTTTGGAGTTTAAGCCAGCCACACAAAACAGATCTCCATCCTCTCTGGGATGTGCACTTGTCGGTTTCAGAGCTATCTTCTTGCAGCAGCTCTCTCTTTTAGGATCTGGGGTGTACTGCTCTCAGTCTCCATGTAGCAGCCAGGACCTATGTGCCATGCTGCCTTGGATCATAATGTTTGAGAGGCTGGAGCCCAGTGAGGCACCTGTCCCAGCATGGAACTTTACCTTCAGGAGCAGGCTTCCCACCATGTGGGGTCTAAGCCCCTGGTGGAACAGGCATCTGCCAGTCCCTCAAGCACTCCCCTCCAGGTGGGGAGCGAGGGCGAGGGACTCAGTGTTCAAGAGCACCTGTAACCAAAAGCCCCAAGCCCAAGCTCCATGAGACAAGGGCCAAAAGAGAGCCAAGATCCTGCACTCAGTGCCCAAAAGCCAGAGAGAGCTTCTCTCCGCTTCCTGTTTAAAAAGTCCTCTCTCCCAGAATCCCATGCACTCTGGAAGCCAGTGGGAGTGTCCAACTTCTTAACCAATGGCCATATTTATCTTTGCCCCTTTTTCTGGGCCTGGGCAGAAGTCTCCAGTCACCCTGGGCAGGGTGTCCAGACCCTAAAGCTCACTCAGGTGCTGTGTAGCCTGTATGACTTAGTAGCCCCAAGGTTCTGGGCTGTTAAACCTCAGCTCTGGTTTCAATCCAGGGAGCTCTCTGCCCCTCCTCCTCATGACTACACTGTGTTTGTACTAGCCTCTTGCCTCGGCAATTTCTGTGCTCCAGGAAGTCCCTCCCTTCAAAGAAGGCTGGTTGCTTTAATCTTCCACTTTGGCACCCTTCCCTCTCCCCTGCCTTTACTGGCAAGAGGTGGAGCACTCTCTGCTGGATTTGGAGGTCCCCTTCCTGAATTGAGATCCCTTGCTTTCCAGCGATTTCTGCTCTATTCTACCCTGTTACAAAACTTCCTTAGACTACACCATAGTGTAGGAGGTGACCACCCATCTTTATTTCTCTCTCTCACTTAGAGGCAGACTATAATTGTGATCTGATGACTCCCCAAGCTTCTCCTGATGACCCTCTTCTCAGCCTCCCATTAGGTGTTTTCTTTCATAAAGTCCTTGTACTTTTTAGTTCTGTCCTGGCATTCACAATAGACTTTGCAGAGAACTTGCACTAAGTCACATTGCTAATCACAAATTAAAAAAATTATCAAAAGACTTTCAAGCTGTTTTTACAAATCTACAGAGAAGTAGGTGCAGATTATCTCTCTGTGTGTGCCTACAGCTGTATCTCTCTTACTATGTGTATCTGGGATAGTAGGCTCTGGGTAATATTTATATGTTTGATATTTTGTTGGGTTTAATCTTCATAAAGAGAGTATTTTTAGAGTCTGTAAGGTTTTATAATGATCCTAGTGTATGCACTGGGAGGAGTGGAATGAGGTCAATCACTTATGGAATTCCTATCGTATTTTCGACTCACTTCCATATGCAAAATGTCCAGAAATTAGAGTATGCTTATTTTTATTTATAATGATTCTATGACTGCTTTGGAACAGTTAGTTTCTTCTTATTTTTGTGATTGTCTCACTGGGTGCTTTTGTTACAGTTATTGTCTGTGTGCTGACTATCACTCATGTGCTGATGTGACAGCTGTGTAATTCACCAAACTGTTGGCGGGCCTCAACAATCTAATGAAGCAATACTGCCTAATTTTTCCTCGTCATAAAACCCTTAGGGAGACTATTCAAAAACTGGCTGTGATCGACTGAAATGAGAAAAGATGCTCAACCTGTTGAACAGTGTCTCAGGCTATTTGCTACGGCATATGTATGTGTATATATAAATTTGAGTATATGATGGGTATATATACACAGACACTTGCCTCTGTTGAATTCTGAATATTTCAGCAACTTTTTGTGAATACAAAGTTCTTTCCTCGATAATCATTGTAATCTTTAGACATTACTTATATCATTGAACAAAGAGAATAAAAGTCCTGTCTTTAAACTGGAATTGTTTCTTGTAAGAGTTTATCTTATTTTTATTATTTATTCATTTATTTTATTAAAATATAGTTAATGTACAATATTGTGTTAGTCTCAGAACATAGTTATTTAACATTACTGTACATAATAAAGTGATCACCACACTAAGTCTAGTAACCATTTGTCATCATAAGAAGTTATGATGTTATTGACTGTGTTTCCTATGCTACACATTACATCCCTGTGGCATTTGTGACAGCATGGATGGACGTAGAGGATATTATGCTAAGTCAAATAAGTCAGGCAGAGAAGGACAAATACGGCATAATTTCACTTATATGTGGAATCTGAAAAACAAAACAAGCCGTGGCTGGTGTAGCTCAGTGGATTGAGCACCAGCCTGCAAACCAAAAGGTCACCAGTTTGACTTCCAGTCAGGGCACAGGCCTGGGTTGTGGGCCAGGCCCTAGCTGCAGGCTTATGAGAGGCAGCCAATCAACACCTCTCATGCCTGATGTTTCTCTTCCTCTCTGTCTCCCTCCCTTCCCCTCTCTCTAAAAATAAATAAATAAAGTTTTAAAAACAAAACAAATAAACAAACAATATAAAACAAAATTAGTTTCATAAAGAACAAGGGAAGGGGTGGAAGGAAGGGAAAAAAGGTAAAGGGAAATAAGAGGCACAAACTTCCAATTGTAGCAGTCTGAGATCTAATTCACATACCAAGCAATTCACCCATTTAAAAGTATAAAACTCAATGGCTTTTAGTATGTTCACAGAGTTGTGCAAGCATCATCATAATCAATTTTAGAATGTGTGCAAAATAATAATCTCATACTCAATAGATTTTGCCCTTTTACTTCATCCCTCCATCCCCATAACCCTAGGTGAACAGTAAGCTACTGTGGATCACCCTCTTCAGATATTACATGTAAATGGAATCATGTAATTGTTTCTTCTTTTGTGACTAGCATCTTTTATTTAGCGTTATGTTTTCAAAGTTCATACTGCTGTAGAACTTTATTTCTTTTTGTTGCTGAATAATATTCCGTCGTATGGGTTTATTTATCCATTCATTAGTGAATGGACATTTGAGTTATTTTCACATTTTGACCTTTATGAATAATGCTGCCCTGAATATTTAGGTACAATTTTTGTGTGGCCATATGTGTCCATTAAGTATATTCTGGGAGTGGAGTTACTGGAACATTTGGTAACTCTTACGTTTAATCTTTTACAAAAACTGCTAGACTGTTTTTCAATGTGGCGGGACGATTTTGTATTCCTGCTATCAGTCTATGAGGGTTCCAGTTTCTCCCCATCCTTATCAATACTTTTTATTATCTGCCTTTTTTGTTCTAGTCATCCAAGTGAGTGTGAAGTAGCGTACCTATTTATACAGTGGTTTTGATTTGTATTTCTTTAAGAAATAAAGATGTTGGACATCTTTTCACATTCCTATTAGCCATCTGGATATAACTTGGATATACAGAGTGGGACAAGAGTAGGTATATAGTTTTTCATATGGAAGATCATACAATAATAAATAATAATATAAGAATAAATTCTGTTTTGTGTACTTACAACTGTAATCCTACTTTTGCCCCACCCTGTATATCTATTCAGATCCTTTGCCCATTTTTAAATGGGGTTATTTGGCTCTTTATTGCTGAGTTGTAATAGTTCTTTTTATAGTGTAGATACTTCTCCCTTTGTCATGGGGGGAGGGGTCTGGCCAGATTGCTGGGGAGCGGGGAAACACCATCTGGCCTGAGAGGCTGCAGTCTCTGGAGAAGGGAGGGGTCAAAGGAAACCCCAAGGTTGAAGCCCAGCCAGCATGTGATTCCATACCCCCCGGGGTAGCATGCCAGCATGCGTTGCCTGAGCAGTTGAGCAGCACAGCGTGACATAGCAAAAGGAAGCCTACAGAGACACATGCACCCAGAGAGTGAAATGTTTGTACTGAGGAAAAGACCCTCCTCCTGGTCTCTGGCACACTTAGGATGTTGGGAAGGGACTTTAAAAAGAGTGTAGGTAGAGACTCCTCCTCTTTCCTTCCGCTTGCTAGTGTAGTTGAGGGTCGGGGTCCAAGCGTTCCTGGGCTGATGCACCCAGGAGACCATGTGGCCGGGGGACAAACATCAGGCCCCATGGGGTAAGAATTGGTGGCAGCACTGGCCATCAGAGCTCCATTGCCTGGTCCTGTCACCCAGCTACACACAGACTCCAGAGACATCCCTGAAGCCGGACTGAGACCTGGAACCAGCTAAGCTACCAGAATAATCATGCTAGAGTCACCTGCATATCCCAAAGAATGGTATTTTCAAAGGGGAGAAAGGGTTCCAGGTGCAGCCTTGAACTGATCTGGAAGAGGGTGGATGGGTTATTTGTCTTAGGGTGTTTTAAAGGGAATGGACTTTAAGACAGAAACCCCTTATTCTTCCAAAAATGGTATAGTCTTTAATTAATTTATTTTATTTTATTTATATATTTTTAAGATTTTATTACTTTATTGTTGTTCATTTACAGTTGTCTGCATTTCCCTTCCCTCCCCTGCCCCACACCAGCCAATCCCACCTCCCTCCCTTGCTCCCACCCTCCTCCTTGGTTATGTCCATGTGTCCTTTATAGTGTTTCCTGGAAACCCTTCCTCCCACTGTTCCCTCTTCACTCCCTCCTCTGGCCATTGTTAGATTGTTCTTAATTTCAATACAAAATGGTATCATCTCTAAATAAAAGACTCTTTTCCTTTTCACCAAACCTCTGCCTCCAGAGTTTATCAGTGGTGGGCAGTAGCGCCCCATGTGGCTATACCATAACACCTTCATATATAATTTGCAGATATTTTCTCCCAATCTCTGAGTTATATTTTCTCCTTATTGATGATGTCTTTTGAATCACAAAGGTTTATTTTTAATCTCTGATGAAATTCACTTTATGTCCTTTGTTGCTTGTGTGTGTGTGTGTGTGTGTGTGTGTGTTTTGTGTGTGAGATCGGTGTTGGTTTTGGGAGACCATACTGGCAATGGCTAAGTGGTCCCCCACTTAACAACGGCATTAGTAGTGGATTGCTGGCACACCATGTTAAGAAAAAATGGAGCAGAGAAAAGTTTGCCAAGGAAACAGGAATTGATGGTATTATGTAACCTTTATCACATGTTCACATGATTGATGCTTTGTGAAAATAACTGTTATTTTCTTTGACTTTATAGAAGGAAATTTATGACATAGTGCAAAAATGATTTTGATGAGGAGAAAAGTAAATCAGGGTAGCCTTTCTTCTTATATTTTCTCTTGAGTCCTGCATTCTGCTTAATACAGGCATGCTTCATTTTATTGCACTTCGCTTTATTGCACTTCACAAATGTTACATTTTTACAAATTGAAGGCAAAAGCCTCCATCAGCAAAAAGATTAGCAATCACTTTATTGTGCTACTAGCTTTATTGTGGTAGTCTGGAACTGAACTTGTAATATCTCCAAGGTATGTGTGTATTATTCATTTATTTGCTCAATAAATATTTATTAAGAATGTTCTAGAAACCTGTGATGTAGTGAATAAGACAGACATAAGCCATGACCACAAGGAGCCACATTACTTAGTGACCCCCACCTCTCTGCCCTTTTAGCCCAGTGCCTTTTTATCACCCGTAACCCCAGGATGCCAGGTAACAGTTCTGGCATGAAGAGCTTGAAACTGCTTGGTCAGACCCCATCTTTTAACTCAGGTTTATCAGACCAGATGGCAAAAACATACGATTTCTGGTCAGTATGTGACAAAGTCAAGGTACAGGTGAAGTGGTGGACAGTAATGCCATAGGCAGTTGTTCAGAATAAATGGAGCAGAGTTAGAACATTCCAGCACAAAGAGTTGGATACCAGACAATAGTTTTGACCAGCACAGGCTCAAATTTGTGGAAATTATGATTGTATCATTTCTCAAAGTCATTCTAACCTTGAAACAGAGCCAGAGAGACAAATTGTAGACACGTGTAAAATGAGTGTTTCCCAAAGCCCAATGCAGATTTATTCAACTTGATATTTAGTACTTTTTAAAAAATCTTCACTTGAGGACATTTTTTCATTGCTTTTAGAGAGAGGAAGGGAGAAAGAAAAGCATTGATGTAAGAAAGAAACATCAATTGGCTGCTCCCATATGCACCCGAACCAGGGATCATAGCCCCTTCACTGGGATCAAACCTGCAACCTAGCTATGTGCCTAGGTTGGGAATTGAACCTGCAACCTTTTGGTTATGGGAGGATGCTCCAACCAACTGAAAGCCACACTGGCTAGGGCAATATCTGGTACTTTTTAAACTGGCATTTTTAAAATGAGCAAATGAACATAAAATCACCTCATAACAAATCCTATTACTTCAAAATTCTTCTTTTCCGAAACTTGCAATCAATATTTGCTAGTAATTTCAAGAACTAGAATTTCTTACTCTTACTATTGTTTAAAACCATTTGCTCTAATTGAACACATCCATCTAGACCAGATCCATTTCTAAAAATGTCTGGCCTCACAAGACTGAGAGTGAGGCATGAACTTACAGAACTACTCAAATTAAGCAACTTTAGAAATTCCTAACTTAGCCAAAGCATGATAATGAATATTGCATTTAAACTTTTTATACTTAAAATATTCCAAACTTTAATTCATGACTCATTAATAAATCATTTCTTTTTAACAGTGAATTTCAGCACTATCTACATTTTCTCAAATCATCAAACAGGAAGTGAAAAGACCATCCAATTATCTGGATATATTTTTATCAATTATTTTGATAAAATGACACAGATGATTGACCATAGATTTTCCTAGGAATAAAAATATTTTCAGATTGTGATGATGCTACTTCAGTAGCTCTGGTAATTGTACACCCACCACATTTTTATTGTTTATTTTTTTCCTTTTCATTGGAGGTAATAAGATGAAACATAGTTGAACATTTCATTTTAAATTGGCTGGATAGCCATAAACTAATAGACAGATACCTAAATACTCAATTGCTTCTACTTGTAATTTACACTTTTACCTGCAGGCAGGAAGTCATACTAGAAAATTAAAGGACGAAAAGAGGTGTTTGTTTGCCTAGTTTGATCATCATAGTAACAGAGAACTTTTTTTTCCTCCTTGTAATGTACTTTCCAGTGTTATATTTGATTCTTTCAAGATTCCATTTGACATATGGAATTGAAAATAAGGTAATAAGAAGCCTAGAGCTTGAGAAGATTGTTTCTTTTCATTTTTTGCTATTTCATGAGCACATTGAGAATATGTTTTTGATCAGGAGCCACAGTTACACTTCCTATATTTGTATGGGAATCTGAGCCTAATATGACCCGAATGGCCCAATTGGCAAACCTATAAGCATGCACAGGTACGTGAGTCTTCAGAGGAAATGAACTTATGCAGAGGAAATGAACCTATTTTATTAAAAAAATGATTAAATACTAGTGGGGTTTGCTATTTTGATTTTGATTTTCTTACTTATAGAGTTAAAGGTAAAAATTCACTTTTTAAGCCCTGGCTGGTGTGGCTCAGTGAATTGAGCACAGGTCTGTGAACTGAAGGGTCTCTGGTTCAATGCCCAGTCGGGGCACATGCCTGGGTTGTGGGCCAGATTCCCAGTTGGAGGGCATGTGAGATGCAACCACACACTGATGTTTCTCTCTCTTTGATAACATCTTTAAAACATTCAGTTTTTATCACAATTAAACATAAAAAAGTAAAACTACTTTCTAACTCATAGTTGACCAAAAAATAGTATTTGTTGGTTAGAAAAAATGGGAAGGGTATTAAGCCTAAGTTTTCAATGTCAAAGGGAATTTTCAAGTGTTTAACCTCCTGATTCTAGGTAAACTATAGAAAATATATTTTCAGCTCATTGAAAAATTTAGATTGGCTTGGTTTAATGGCTGGCATATGAACTCACAATACATTTTTATTTAATGAATGTTAATTGGTATAAAATATTTCTTAAGATTCAGACACTTGGGTTCTAGAAGGAGCAGAATCATTAATTCACAAGTCAGTAATGTTTCCTGGGCCCGAGACTTCTGATCTGTAAATTAGAGGGTGAGAGGTAAGGAGCTAATATGAAATGATTTAGCTGAAATTTCTACATTACCATAAGTATTTTTCTAAAATTGCTTCGATCATTTTATTTTATCTCTTTCTTCTAGCTTTTTATAAAAATGTACAATTAGGAGGTTTCTGAGCTATGCTGAGATAGTTTTACATTTTCACTCCAATGTATTTATTTTTATAATAAAATAAATATAATCAGATTAAAAAATCACTATTGTGATTGTAAAGTACTGCTGCATTCCTTGCCCTTTTGAATTCCCTGCCTTTAATGCATCTTGAGGGTTCCTCCATCTGCCAGGGACATTTTACTAAGGGTAAGCCATTTAAATTGACAACCCTGAATAGAGGATGGGGAGGTGACCAAACATTCAGGTTAGTCAATTTTTCTGGCAAAAAAAAAAAGGCATCTGCTGTGTTGCCCAGTGAGGCCCATTGAGCTTTTTTGCAAAGCTGGGTTCATAGTCAGGTATAATGCAATTGATATATTGCCAGTCGCGTCCCCCCATGCAGCCCTGGAGGCAAGGCCACTGAGCAAAGGTGCCCTTTGGAATTGGAGAGAGAGGCTTGGATTATTTCCTAAAATGACATTTTCAGCATCTAAAACCCTGACAGCTGGGTGGTTTAGCTTTCCCTTTGGAATCGTTGCCTTTCCTCTCAATGGTCTCTTATCACTCTCCCCCGGCTCTCTCTCCCTCACACAGATGGTACTTCGGGAGATGTGAATGTAAGAAGAAAACACTGGTGCTATAAAAATAAGCTAGATTGTCTTCCCTCTGGGTTTTGCTCACCAACGCAACCATTGCTGCTGTCATGTCCTATTTGTAAAAGGTGAAAAACAGTGGAGGGAATAGTGATGATAGAAAAAGTCAATGAATACGTAATATTTTAACATGAGTTTTTATGTGCCAGGGATAAGGACTTTTTCTTGCTTTTAAATGAAAGGTTAGCTTTTCAGTTTTAAGGGATGTCTCTCTTCTCTCTCTGATTTAAGACACATACACACATTACTTAAAAGACACATTTAAGGCTGAAAATACTTGAAAATCTATTGATGCTTATACTGTTTTTCTCAGAGAAAGTTAATGATGCCCAATACAATGTTTTTCCTATTGGTTTTTAACTCTAGTCATTCCTATTGCTCATCATCAACTGACAGATGATCGTAGGGGATATCAAGCAAGTTACTAGCTGTCCTATAAAGGGTAATGATTACTGAGAGATTTTATTTTCCTTCATAAAGATTGTAGATTTCAAAGGTACTTTGTAGCATACTTTTTATAAAAATCATGATGATGGAAAATAAAACTATTGAGGTATTGATCGGGGCTGGTTCTGTTTTTTGCTACATGTTTGTGTCAGAGAACTGAGGGCAAGGGTTGGGCAGCTTTGGTATTACCAGGACACACAGAGATGGCTCCAACTGCAAGGTTAGGGTCAGAGGACTACCTACCATCTTCGGAGTCTCAGGGAGCCTGAGCCTCAGGGAGAATTCGACATGAGGACAGATCAGGAGATCCTCCCTTGGTCAAGGTGATTAATTTGACTAATAACTCTAATCCAGATTCATTACTAGCAATGATAAGTGGCTTTATTTTTTAAAATATTACCACTCAATATTTAAAGAGATGCGCTTTCCCCCTCTGTTGTTGGGAAGTAGCACGCATAGCAGAAATGACATTGCTTTTTAAAGCTAAGATAAAGCCTGTCTTCTAGTTGTGTCACTATTTACACGCTGTAACATTTGGGGCATACCATGTTACCTGTCTGTCTTTTATTTTCTTAATCTATAAAATTTGAATGATAATACTTGTGCTGCTTACTTCACAAAACTGATGTGTAATAATATATGTAATCTTCCTTTGTGAGCTATAAAATTAAATATACATGTAAGTTGTTATTAGTGCTGATAGGTTAGAACATCTTTATATGTCTCCAGGTTGTAATATTTTTAGTCTCTCAAAGGATGTAAAGCAAGATTGCTTTTAATCACAGCATCAATACAATTTCTAATGACAGTTTTTCCATAATGCTTGTGTTGAGGATTTTACGTGAAGCTATTCGAA
>VMDR010026436.1:0-14020 GCA_007922815.1 Macrotus californicus
GTCTTCCAAATTGCCGATTTGAGCCTTTCCTTCACCTAACCTATGGTTTATTCATTCTGGTGTATTCTTCATTTCAGATAATGTATTCTTCCTTTATAACTGGTTCTTGTGTATGCTTTCTATGTCATTTTTCATGCTGTTGAAGTTCTCACTACATTCCTTGAGCATCCTTAAAACCAGTGTTTTGAACTCTGTATCTGGTAAATTGCTTGCCTCATTTTTATTTAGCTTTTTTCCTGGAGATTTCTTCTGTTCTTCCATTTGGGGCATGTTTCTTTGTCTCCCCATTTTGGTTCCCTCTTTGTGTTTGTTTTTATGTATTAGATGGATCTGTTTTGACTTCCAGCCTTTGTGGGGGGTCGCCTTATGTAGTAGGTGTCTCATGGGACCCAGTGGTGCAGTCTCTTTGATCACTTGAGCTGGGTGCTCCAGGAATGTGCCTTTTGTGGGTTATGTGATCCTTCCTGTTGCAATTGAGTCTTAACTGCTATTGGCCTGTTTGTTTGTGGGGAGGACCCTGAAGCTTGCTGACTGTGAGGATCAACCCTGTTCACAGTGTATGAGGTGCTGTTAAGGTGCTGACCACCACTAAGTGGATTTTGCTTCAGCAGGATCTGTTGCCTGCTGAGATCTTTCTTTGGATATACTACTTGTGAAGCTAATTGGATCCTGCTATGATATTGCCTGAATCTGGCCACTGGGTGTGTCTCTTTTGGGACCTCTGGCAGGGACTCTAGTGCAGGTTCGTTTTAATCATTGCCTGTGACTGGCTGTGGGCAGCCTCTTTGGAGCTACAAAATGATGCACAGTTTGTGGCTGCCTCTGCTGGTCCTTGGTGTGCATTGGAAGGACCGACCTGTGCACCAAGGCTGGCTTCCACCAGCACTGGATCTAGGGACAGGTCAGCAAAAGACTCAAGGCACACCCCTAGATCCGGCTCTGCCTGTCTCCACCTATCGACTGCCTGTAGGCTCAGTCCCTGAAAGAGCCTCTGGCAGTACTCAAGTTGCATGAGGTAGGTTCTCAGTGAGTCACCAGGTAGGTGTGAATGATGTTCACCAGGTTGACACAGGTTCAAACTCAGTGCCAGCACTGGGTCTGAGGCCACACAGCAGAAGTCCCAGGGGATACCAAGTCTAGATGACCACTGCTTGGGTGTCCTTATACCTCTGTGGTGGGGCAGGGTTTCAGGGAGTCATCAGGGTGAGGCCAGCCTATTTTATCAGGGCCAAACAGACCAAGATTTGGCCATGTGAAGGTAAGGCTCTGCACTGGTTGGGTGTGTGAGGGGAAAATGACCCCTGTCATAGAGCCAAACAACCCCATGTGTCCTAGATTATGCCATGAGCCTGAGCTCAGCAGGGTGGGCCTGCCAGGAGTTGGGAGGGCGGGGCTTTCAGGAGCCCCAGGGATAGGGCTGAAAGATCTCTTAGGCAGGGCAGGTGCTGCCAGTCACGTTCTCAGGAAATTGTGGGAATGGCCCCTGCCTCAAAGCCACACAACTCAGTTACTGACATCCCCTGAGTCTGCATGGATCTATCTCTACATGCCAGCCCAGGCAGCTGATTCCTGAGCATGGTGTGAGCTCCGCATTATGGGGCAACAGAATTCCAGAGCGTGGCGTTAATGTATTCCCCTAGGCTGATGCCGTAAGGAGGGGAGTGCTCCACCCAAGAACAATGTTGTCTGCAGTGTGGGAGATGGACTCAGCACAGGTATCCTGACGGCTGTCTCTTCAGGTCTTTCCCCAGAGCCACAAACCCCAGTCTCTCCTGACACGACTCTAGTCTACTCCACCCTCCCTCCGCCGGAGCCCAGGGTGAGTGGTGCAAACAAAATTTTGTGCACTAGCACGTTAAGAGGGTGCCTGAGTCTCTAGCAGAGTCCTGACTCTCCCTGGAGAACCAGATCCCCACCGCTTTTCACAGGCAGATGCTATGTGGGCACCTCTTTCTGGCTCTGGTGCTCTGGACTGGGGAGCCCAGCGTGGGTTTGAGACCCCACACTTCCTGGGGCAACCTGTGCAGCTGGGATATCCTTCTGGAATCTCAGCCGCCACCCGTGGGAATGGGGCCAATCCTTTTTGTGTCTCTACCTTTCCTGCCAGTCCAAGGTGGCTTGGTTTTGAAATGTCTCTCCAGCTAGTCTTCAGTTGGTTATTTGGATTGATTGTTCTATATTTTAGTTGTAATTTGAGTTTGGTCCTGGGGGGGGAGGTGAGTGTAACATCCACCTATTCCAGCGACACCCTGGATCGCTCTTTTCCTCATTTCGACAATTTCTTGCCAATCCTTTCTGGCCTGAACTGTTTCTGTTGAGAAATCAGTCTTAATCAGAACTTTCTTGTAGGTAACTAACTGCTCTTCTTTGAGGCTTTTCTGATTCTCTGTTTGTCTTTTAACCTTTACCATTTTAATTATGATGTATCTTGGAGTGGGTCTCTGAGTCTAGCTTGTTTGGGACTCTGTGCTTCCTGGACTTGGGTGTTGTTTTCCTTTACCAGATTAGGGAAGTTTTTGGTCATTATTTCTTCAGATAAGTTCTCGATCTCTTGCTCTCTCTATTGTCCTTCTGGTGCCCCTGTGATGCAAATATTGTTATACTTGGTGTTGCCCCAGAGATCCCTTAAACTATGCTCATTTTTAAAAATCTGTTTTTGATTTTGCTGTTCTGATTGGGTGTTTCCTACTTCCTTATCCAAATCGCTGTTTCAGTCTTCTGTTACATCTAATGTCCTATTTATTCCATCAAATGCTTCATTTCAGTTGTTTTGTTTTTGATTTTTGACTGGTTCTTTTTTATGGTATCTCTGTCCTTATTAAGTTCTCACTGAGTTCATCTGTGTTTCCCCTTAGTTCGTTGAGCATCCTTATAAGCAGTGTTTTGAACTTTCTATGTGGTAGATTATTTGCCTCCATTTTATTTAGTTCTTTTTCTGGTGCTGTGTCTTGTTTTTTTTTGAAATTTGGGGTATGTTTCTCTGTCTCCTCATTCTGGCTGCCTCCCCGTGTTTATTTCTATGTATGAAGTAGATCTGTTCTGTCTCTCAGTCTTGACCTAGTGGCCTTATATAGAAAGTGTCTTGTGGGGTTCAGTGGCACAGTCTCCCATGTCACCTGAGCTGGGTCCTCCAGGGGTGTTCCTTGTGTGGGTTGTTTCCCCTCCTGCTGTAGTTAGGCCCTGATTGGTGCTGATATGTCAGTAGGTGGAGGTGACCCTCCCGCTGACTGGCTGTGTGGTCTGGCTCTGCCTACCACAGCCGAGCTGCTGTCTGGGGGCTGGCCCCTCATAGTAGGAGTTACTTCAGCAGGACTCTTGTTCAAGCTGATTTTGCCCTTTGGGTGTGTTTGTTGGGGAGCTGGTTGGGTGGGGTTTTGCTGCACTCCGAAGCTGGCTCCTGGAACTTCTTGGGAGGGGCTCTTGATTCAGGCTGAAAACAGATGCCATTTGTACAAGATTTGGGGCTGCGTGGCAGGAGTTATAATTTATGCCGAGGCCAGCCCCTGCTTGTATGGGGCCTGTGGACCTTGGAGGCAGTCTGTTGCATGAGCCTAGGGCACCCACTACTTTTGTGCGTCTTGAGGACCTTTGAGAAAGTCAGCAGCACAAGCCTTGGACAGCCACCACTCCTGTGGGGTTTGTAGTCCTCGGAGTGTCTGCAGCGTTAGCCGAGGCAGACCGTTCCTGTGGAGGAACCAGTGGAAGAGGCTCCGGCCTGGTGAAGAGGCTTGGCTGGGGCAGGCTCTCAGGGAATCCCCGGGGTAAGATGTACAGTGTTGGGCAGGTTAAAGGAGAGCGCAGATTTGGCATCTGCCTCCACTGGGCTAGCTGGGCGGGAGGAGCGCTCAACAAAGGGACACTGGTACTTGCCAGTGCTTGAATCCCCAGAGACAGTCTCCCTGACCACCGTCCCTCCAGCCCTCACCATGAAGGTAGTCAATGTAGTTCTCTGTCATGCATGCCTGGTGCTTTTTGAGCTGCTGCCCTTCCGCTGGAGCTTAGAGTGAGGGAGTTTGTGTGCTGGCCCTTTAAGAACAGCCTGTCTCAGTCTCCCGCAGCCCTTTGTCTGTCTGCCGACACAACCCCCCTGGTTTTCACAGGTGTTATGGGGACTTTTCTTCTCATCACTGGTGTGCTGGGCTGGGGAGCCTATTGTGTGCCTGGGACCCTGAGGTCCTCTTGGGGGACTGCCACAGCCAAGACAACCCCCTTCTTTCTTAATCTTAGCTCACCGTGGGTGTGGGGCTTACCTCTTCCATGTCTCTGCCCTTTCTGCCTGTCCTGTGTGGCCTCTTCACATCCTCAGTTATGGGAATTCTGGTCAGCTAGTCCTCAGGTGGTTCTCAGTGACGATCATTCTGTAATTTAGTTGTAATCTTGATGTGGTTGTAGGAGGAGAGATTAACTTACCTACTCTGCTGTCTTGACCTTCTGGTGTGTTGTGCTCATTTTGAATCTTCTAAAGAGTTGTAACCTTTCTAGCCATCTTTGAGTTCTCCTTCCAGTGTCTAAATAACACCTTATGAACCCTTTTACTTTATGTATTCAGAAACAGGGATCAGCAAACTTTTTCCTGAAGGGCCAGATGGTTAAAATTGTCAGTTCTGCAACTCATACTCCCCGTCACCTCTGTTCTCCCCTGCCATCGTAGCAGGAAAACACCATAGACGTTCCGTAAATGAAGGCGTGTAGGTGTGTTCCAATAAGACTTGATTTTCAATAAACAGGCAACATGCGAAATTTGGCTCATAGGCTGTAGTTTGCCAACCCGTGGTTTACACTGAGAGCAGAAGTTGTCACGCTTCCTCACCCGTGTTTAACTTTCTGGCAATATTATCGACCTGTGACTACGAAGGAGTCCATTTATGTCATTACCTTTTAGCTTAGACCAGTTTGCATAAGTAGGATCTCTGAAGGTTCTAACCTTTGGTGTCCATAATTTGCTCTTATTCTAGAGAGCTAAAATGCAGTTGATTCTTGATTGATTTCTTTTCTGATTAATATCTGGTTTGTTTGTTTTTTTTCCTTTGGAGAGGGGAGGGTATAGGAGAAGCAGCAGCAACTGAATGCAGACTTACTATCTCTTAAACTTCACCTCTCAGCATTCAAAAAATCTGATAACTACAAAGTTTTGTCCTACATTTGTGGCAAATATATTTGGCAGCAAAACTAACTGAACTATTCTATTGATGGTCTTTTATTTATTCCATTGAGTGTGAATATCCCTGCATCTCGATGCAGAAACACTGATGTGTTTGCGTACAGGGACTCGCTGCTGGGTGTGATGTGCTACACGTGCATTGTATGACTTGTGAAAAATCTGAAATATTCCGAACTCTGAAATGTCATCTGTTCCTATGGCTCTTTCAGAGGAGGGATGGGGAACGTGTGAGGTACACTGAGTGAGGTAGACTTAAATCGGGGGTTGGCAAACTGTCGCCTGTGGGTCACATCCGGCCCACTGCCTGCTTTTGTAAATTTCATTTTATTGACCCACAGCCATGCCTGCTTGCTCCCGTGTTGACTGTGGCTGTCTCCCAGTGACAAGGGGAGAATCGAGCCTAAAGTTAGCATGCAGTCCATGTGGTTGGAAGGCCAAAAATATTTGCTCTCTGAACCTTCACCAAAAAAGTCTGCTGACACCTGATCTGGATTAGGCAAATAAAGTTAGGCAAGTGCGAGCTAACTGTTAAGTCACAGTGGGCGATGTAAAGTTTGAAGTGGAAAATTGCTGTCTCTTCTTCAAAGTCTCTGCCAGTGTCAGTTCCCACAGGACATAGCAGCCTCAGATGTTGCCAGTTAGTTTATCTTGTCTTGTGTCTTCTTACATCAGTGTCCTCTTTTTTTTTCCTTTTGTTATTTAATTATTGATTTGAGAGACAGAGACATTGATTTGTTACTCCACTCATTTATGCATTCATTGGTTGCTTCTTACGTGTGTCCTGACCGGGGATCGAACCTGCAACCTTGGTGTATCTGGACGGTGCTCTTACCGACTGAGATACCTGGCCAGGGCCCTCTTCTTTCTTTTAACTCTGGACTCAGCTTAGCAGGACAGTAACCGATATTCAGTTGATTAATTCATCTATGTGAAGGAAAGACCAATTCATAGTAGGCTGCTCTCTGGGGGAAAAGAATAGAGTGTGGTTGAATTATTAGAGATCTGTAGGGATCTTTCTTGAGAAGGGGAGCGCTGCTGTTGATAATTATTCTTTTCCCTGTTTTAGATTCTGAAGCGTGTTCCCAATAGCGTGCTGTGGCTGTTGCGTTTTCCAGCAGTGGGAGAACCTAATATCCAACAGTATGCACAAAACATGGGCCTTCCCCAGAACCGTATCATTTTTTCACCTGTTGCTCCTAAAGAGGAACATGTCAGGAGAGGCCAGCTGGCAGATGTCTGCCTGGACACCCCACTCTGTAATGGGCACACCACAGGCATGGATGTCCTGTGGGCTGGGACACCCATGGTGACTATGCCAGGTAAGTTGCAGCTAAATCATTGGAATCTTCTTGTTATTTTTAAAAAGATTTTATTGATTTATTTTAGACAGAGGGGAAAGGAGGGAGAAAGGGAGAGAAACATCAGTGTGTGGTTGCCTCTCACACACCCCCTACTGGGGACCTGGCCTGCAACCCAGGCATGTGCCCTGACTGGGAATCGAACTGGCGACCCTTTGGTTCACAGGCCGGCGCTCAATCCACTGAGCCACACTGGCCAGGGCTTCCTTGTTAATTTCTGAATCTCCTTTAGGGGAGATAATCCCAGGTGACATTGTGTGTACTGAGGGAGGATGAAAAAAAAAGAGAGTTCTGAGCACTTGGCTCTATCCCCCTCACTTTCGTTGTGTTTATACTTACCATAAATAACATTAATAGCCATGTGCTGTTTGCCTTCTCAGATGAGCAATTTTTATCTTTCTTATTACAGGAGAAACTCTGGCTTCTCGAGTAGCGGCTTCCCAGCTCACTTGTTTAGGTTGTCTTGAGCTTATTGCTAAAAATAGACAAGAATATGAAGATATAGCTGTGAAACTGGGAACTGACCTAGAATAGTAAGTAAACTTTCCCATTAACAAATCATATGATAAAGTGAAAGGAATCAGGAAAATTTAAAGAGAACACAGGTGCTAAAAAAGTGAAATAATAAAGTAAGGGTAATATAAAATAGGTGGCTTAGTTGTATAATCTCTGGATGGGAGAACTTTCTAAACTTTCATAAATGAAGCGATCAATAGGTTTTACTCGGTAAAGATTTAAATGGCTGAATGAAAGTAACTCAAAAAAAATTAAAAGGCAAATAAGAAAAAAATCTTTGTTTTTTTATGTCAAATATTAATAGCCTGGCTATATAAAGACTGAAGCACATTTACATTTTAAATCCCTTAATAGGAAAATAAACAAGGAAATCACCAGACAACTCACTGAAGTAGAAATACAAATGCTTAACAAGACAAAGTTTCAACCTCTGTAGTAGAAATGTACATTAAAATAACATTGAGGCATACCCATTATTTGCCTATAAAACAAACGATTTTTAATATGATACCCATGATGAGGGAGCATTGAGGCGCTGGCCTTTTCATACATTGGTGAGTAAATTGGTACAACTCTTCCTCAAAGTTATAAGATTCTTTTAAAAAAGCCAGAGCTTTGACCCTAATAACACCACATCTTCACTATAGCGTAAGAAAGAAAAAGCGTAACTGAAATGCCCCCAAAGGGGTGGGAAAGAAGAGGGGTGATGCTTTACCCATACAATGAAAAAGTATTTATCCCTTCACTGAGGTTTTTCTTTGGGTATTATGGGTTACTTGTGTGTGTATGTGTTTTTCTAAGAAGTAGCATATTATATAGAAGTTTAAAGGAGCACCCTCTTTGTGTCAGATTGCCTGGGTTGGAATCCAGGCCGTCCCACTTAACAAGCTTGTGACTTTGGGCAAATTACCGGTAGGGTCTGCATGTCTTAGTTTTTCCATCTGCAAAACAGGGATGAATGATAGTACCTACCTTGCAGAGATGTTGTGAGGATTAAAACAGGTGTTCCATGTAAAACACAACAGCTTTTGGTACATGGTAAGCGTTCAGCAGATGTCAAGTATTTTCATAATTTTTCCATTGAATATCATATACATCTAAGAAAAACAAATGAAAATTTTGAGCCCCAGACTTAAAAAAATTAAGATTCATGTCCATCATCCCAGAGATAGCTATAGCGAATAATTTAATGTCTTTTTTAAAACTTTTTGGAACAGAATTGATTTCATGCAATTCTTTTTGTCAATATTTTCTAAGGAAAACTATTCACTTTATAGTAAATACATATGCATGCGCGCGCACACACACACACACACACACACACACACACACACACACACTGTCTTAGATTCCACCACTAACATTTACTATGCTTATTTTATTACATATCTGTTCATCTATTTATTTCTCTATCCATCTAGCAGTCATCTTATTTGATATGTTTTAAAATAAATCAAAGCAGTACTTTTCTCCCCAAATACTTCAGAATGTGGACATCATTAACTATAGTTTAATATCTTTCTTTTTTTTCTTTTGAGCCAAACTCTATGTACAGTGGAATGTACAAATCTTAACACTAGTTTTGAGAAATACCTTTATAACCCAAACCCTTAACAAGATATAGAACACATCTATCATTCCAGAAAGTAACTCAGCAACCCTTAGGCAACCACTTTTCTGAATTTTCTCCACCATAAATTCATTTTATGTTAACAAATGGAACCTACACGGCATGTACTCTTAGAGGCCTCTTTCAGTCGACCTAATATTTTGTGATTTGTCCATGTTGTTGGCTTCTCTCAGTATTCATTCCTTTTTATTGCTGAGTGGTAGTTCATTCTATGGATGTATCATAGTTTACCCATTCTTTTTTAAAAATATTTTATTTATTTATTTTTAGAGAGAGGGAAAGGGAGGGGGAAAGAGAGGGAGAGAAAAATCAGTGTGTGGTTGCCTCTCATGTGCCCCCACTGGGGACCTGGCCCGTAACCCCGGCATGTGCCCTGACTGGGAATCGAACCAGCGACCCTTTGGTTTGCAGGCTGGCACTCAATCCACTAAGCCACACCAACCAGAGCTAGCCATTCTAATATTGGCGTACAGAACTTACACAAATAGAGCACAAAATTATTTTTATTTGGAAGGTAGCATGAATAAGGTCATGGGTTAAGGCCAGCAGCAATAGATATACACAGCCATTTTACTAGTTCCGTCACAACAAACATTAAAGCCACTTTTTATTTTTGTTTTTGTTCTTAAGAGTTTTTCAATTATAGTTTACATTTAATATTTTGTGTTAGTAAACTGACTACTCTGTCTTGTGTATGTGCCTTAGCTATTGTAAATGGTGCTTCAGTGAACATCTTTGCATGGCCAGGTATATCTGCATCTCTGATGATTTCTTCTGAATAGATTTGAAAATGTCTTTGATTGTCAGAGGGTTCTGAACATTTCAGGTTCTTAATATACACATGACTAAATTACTTACCACGATGGTAAGCAGTTTACATTCTAACCAGCAGCACGTAGGAATAGACATGTCAGATTTGAAAGGTAGAAATGAGATGAAATGGAAAAAGTATGGTCTCTCCTGGATATACTTGTTTAAGAAAGAACTAAATTTTTCAGGGGATGTGAACTCAATTATAAGTGTTAGCATTATGTTAGGTGTGACCCTTTTTCAGCACTGAGATCACGTGAAGTTTCGTCATGCATTTTACCTAAGATAAAGTTTCTGCTCTGTTGGTAAACTTGGCTCTCTCTCCCTCTCTTTTTTTTAAATTACTCAGCCTGAAGAAAATTCGTGGCAAAGTCTGGAAACAGAGAATATCTAGCCCTCTGTTCAACACCAAACAATACACAATGGAACTAGAGCGGCTCTATCTACAGATGTGGGAGCATTATGCAGCTGGCAACAAACCTGATCACATGATTAAGCCTGTTGAAGTCACTGAGTCGGCCTAACTAAAGACTGTGCATAGGAAAATTAGCCCTCTACCTGAGCCTCAACCTTCGGGGGAAAGGGAACTAGAAAATGGACTTTTTACTTATCTGTATAGCATCATGTTACAGACGGATGACAAATGATGAGCATAGAATAGCACAGCCGGAGTTGCTTCGCGCTTGATAGGGAGAGACCCACGAGCTGGAAACTGCTGTTCTACAAGGAATCTCCGTAGAATTTTGCGGCAACCAGGTGGTGCATAGGTCTGGAAGGTCTGCTCTCCCTTGGTCTTCCGCAGGATGGTTAGTGTGGAGGGGAGACCTAGACTGTCCAGCCGTTTTTGTGATTCTGTGGCTTGATTGAGTCTTCTGAATTAATTCTTTCTTTATATTTTGGGTATTGGAGTTTTTAAAAATGTTTGGTTTCAGGTGTTTTTATTCATGTGAAGTACATATGATTCTCTCGAGATAAGGTTTTAGGCTAAAAGGTTGCTCCTTGTTTTAGTTTCGGAACTCAATCGATTAGTGGGAACTTTGCTGGTGTAGTCTTTTTATAGGTTTTATAAACCACTTGAGCCTATATCAGTCGTTTGAGTGTCTGACCTAATGTTTGGAGCTATCAGTGCTTTGTTGGTTTAGATGATGACTCAGAATTTCTTTTCTGGTCCATTTCCTTCCCCTCCCCAGACTTTAAAATTTATCCTGTAACTAAACTAACAAAACCAAGTCTGATGCAGAATATCCCAGAGTGTTTCTCTGAAACACATTATCTGGTGCCAAATGAAAATTAATAGGAATGATTACTAATTATGAAGGGCACAGTTGTGGTACTGTCATTGATGATAATAATACTGATTTTTTTTGGCCTAGTTTTCACCTATTTCACCAGTGTTTTACCTTCTTCGACTGCCCCTCTATGCTATTGCCAGAGTGATAGTGTGTGATAAGATTTTTACCTTTCTTTCTAAGGTTTGCTTTTTTTTTTAAAGTGAGTCCTGTTCTTCCTAGTTCTGTCAGCAGAAATGAAATCCCAGGTAAGTATAAGTATTCAAATATTTGATCAGTAAGTTACAGTTATTTGTGACTGTGTTAAATAACTTTCATCAAAAACACGCTATAGGTAAAAAGCACTGAAGGACCAGCTGTGTGTATGAATCATTGTTTTTCAGACCTTCTAGGGAATTATGTAATAACTGTCTTGTGGACTTGGTCTTGAAGTCTGTGTATACTCAGCCTCAGCAGTAGCGAACTGTACTGCTGTTTGGTTTGGAGTACAAATTAGACTAGGCCACTTGGAGCTTGATTTTTAAACCATAGGAATGAAATTATTGAATTTCAACAAAGGATTGAGGACTCGAGGCTTAAACAAACCAACATATGAATATATGTTTTGTCTTGCTGTACTGCACTTAAGCTATCCAGTAACAGATAATTTTTTGTCTGCTAGTAGTGTTCTAGATAATAGTGTCTTTCCAAAGCACTGAGGCAGTGTACCTATTCCGTAGTTGCAGCTGATGCCTGAATGTATCCTAGCTGACAAATTATTAATAAGAACTTGAATTTCTGAAAGTCTTACTGTTAACCAAAATTTGAGCAAGGAGTCTCAAGTATAATTCTTAGCCAGAATTATGTGTTAATGAACTGTGTATCTTTTAATGACGTGAATCAAGGAACATCACTTTAGGGAATCTCTTAATTTATTTTTTACCTGATTGAAATACTAGTTAAAGGTTGCTGGCATGATTGCAGATAAAGTGATATTTGCAATTCACCAAACTACTTAACATGGAATAGGATGATATACTTCTAGTGCCCTCAAGGCTGCGGCCTTCCAGCCCTTTCACATAGCACATCATTCCTCCTATAGGGATGACTTTTTTCCTGGCACGAAAAGTAGCCGCTCTGATTAAAGCTTTGCTTATTGTAACAGGCTTTGGTTTCCAGGTAACATGTCTATGGAAGACTAATTATGAATAGAGATATAGATATTACTGGAAACGAATTGTTTTTTTCTATTATGCTATGCTTTATGAAAAAAGTAAAACATTTAAATTGTGCTACAGAAATCAGGTGTTGTCTTGTGATCTTTAAATAATAAATGAATGATTTGCCCTTAATATGGCTGATGTTGTTTGTGTTCTGTTAGATGGAGTGTTTGGTGATCCTTTAAGATGACAAAGCCTGCATCTCCCAGCACACTCATTCATGCTTGTTCTTGTTTTGCTTAAGACTGCTCTGGCTTCACTACCCTTGTCGTCTTTCTTTATGTGGACTTGTCCTTCCTGCTCAGTACAGTGGTTGAACTCGGCCCACGGGTATGAGGGAGGGAACGAAAACAAATAGCAGTGCATCAGGGACCAGAACAGGCTGCTTAGCTGCCTGTTTCCTCAGAGATATGAATGAGAATCCTTTTCAATAAAATTTCAGGTAATTTACCTCCAGCCGGCCGGACTCCTGTGGTCCTCAAAACCCTAATGCGGATTAGTGTGTTTCCTAAAAGATAGTGGGGGAAGAAACTTGTCCAGGAACCTACATGTTAAAGTTCTTATTCCCACCCTCTTCTATTTGTTAGGAATCTGCCTTAGATATTAAAGGAATTGCTTGTGCACCTTGAATAAACTTGCAATTTACAATTTGATTCCAACCCTAACCTGCTCCTTACTTGAAGCACATGGCTCTTAATATTCACAACAGCTAACATTCAGGTTCACTGCCCAAACCCCTGAGGCACACAGTTCTGTAAACCCCCCTTTTATAGAAGAGGCTTGTAGAGAGGTAAAGTGGCAAGTTTGTTCAAGAGATAAAGATAATGACAAGTGTCTTTTATCTAATTCCCTATCAACTCAAAGTACTTTTATATATGTAGACAGTTTGATGCTTAAGCGTTTAGGTTTTGGAACCAGTGTTTCCGGGGTTGGAATCCCAGCTCTGCCACTTTCCAGCCATGGGTGCGATTGCTGTGAAGCAAGACTGCCCACATTGTCTACTTTTTCAGGTGTTTTAAGGATTAAATCTGCACCAGGCGGTAGGAGCAGTGCCTAGCATGAAATAAACTCAGTGTTATTAATATCTTTCAATGCAAGGACATGCTGTTTGTATTCTGTTGGCCAAATGGTTAAATTAGGAAATGTACAGGTGCCTGCCAGAGAAACGGGCACAATCTAGAAAGCATTTCCCCCGTGTGTTTTTCTCAGTGTGTTTGGAACGAGTGCCAAAAAGCTTCAAGTAACCAACCCCTCTTTATCTCCTGGGTTCGAAGGCTTTTGGAAGCAAAAGTCAGTGTTGCCAAGCACTGTTGGGTTGCTGCTGTGCTCTTATCTAGGGGTCTAGGTGCCCTCCCCCCAGCGCCCAGTACTTTGGAGGGCAAGCAGACAGTCTTAGCGGTTTCAGCAGTTCAAGCAAGGAGCGGACTGGGCTCACCTGTCCGAGTCCTCAACAAGGATGGAGAAACTGTAGAGATTCAGCTCAGTTTTCTCCTGCCACCCCAAAAAGTTAATTTAGGGATTGCCAAACTGCAGAAACGAACTGGGGCCCCTGAGCTCTGCAGGAAAATGGTGCTTTCTGGACGGGTAAGCAGCACCTCCCGAGAGAGGGGAGGAGCACTGTGACTGTTACAAATTTCAGTTCATAGCGCGAAGTTTAAATCTGCCTTACGACCGGATCATGATAGTGGACTGTGATAGGTGGGTACAGGGAGGGCGGTACACGCAGGATTCTACCTCCCGTCCAGCCAGGCTCTATAAAAGCTTGTGTGCACAGAACTTACGTCTTTTCTCGCTGCTCCGGATCGCAGGATCGCAGCCTCCAGCCGACGTGGAAGCTGAGTGGCAATCGGCAACTCCAGAAGCGGCAGAGAAACAGGTAGGTGACTGAAGAAGCTGAAGTGGATAGTGAAGTGGGAACGATCTTGAAAGCTCATCCTAGTTGAGTAGACTTAATTCAGGACCGCTGTACACCTCGGACACTGACTGTCTGCGAACCGGGGGATAAAGATTCTGGTAAAACATTTTCCTGTTTGCACCTTTAAAAAAGGGCTTTCAGA
>VMDR010026437.1:0-14046 GCA_007922815.1 Macrotus californicus
AAAAAAAAAAAAAAAAAAAGAAATTAATAAGGTGGAAAGTGTGCTATGCTACTTGAATTATTATTATTATTATTAATCATTCTTTTTTCATAGCTTTGGAAGTTTTCATAACAAAAAATATTTTTTATTTTAAAAGAAATCACAAAAAAGATAGAAACAACCCAAATGCCCCTCAATTGGCAAATGGATAAATAATATGTGGTATATCCATACAATGGAGTATTATTTAACCATAAAAAGGAATGAAGTACCAACACATGTTACAGCATAGATGAACCTTGAACACATTATGCTAAGTGATAGGAGCCAGACATAAAGGACCACAGATTGCATGATTATGTTTGTATAAAATGTCTAGAATAGGCAAATCTTCAGAAACATAAAGTACATTATTGGCTGCTAAGATGGAAGAAGACGTGGTGATTTGGGAGTGATCACTAAGAGAAGTAGGGTTTCTTGCAATGCTAATGAAAATATTCTAAAATTGATTGTGATGACAGATGCATAACTCTATGGGTACACTGACAGCCATTGAGTTGTATATTTAAGAATGGAGAGATGTGGGGAACAGTTTAGGAAATTTGAATATCAACTGCGTGTTAGACACCTTAAAGAAGTAGTGATAATTTTGTAAGACGATATAATGGCGTGGTAGACATGTAAAGAAAATTTGTATTTTTTATAATAACATTCTGAAGTATTTAAGGGTAAAATGTAAACTTCATGATGTCTAGGATTTGCTTTAAATCACCTCAAAAAAAAAGTAAGGCAATATGGTGAAATTGAAATAGTTGCTCTATCAAAGTGACAGGTATATGGAATTTGCTATACTTTTCTTCCTCTGTACGCTTGAAATTTTGTAAAATTACACATTAGAGCACAAAAATAAATCAGTGGAATATGCGGAGAGGAGACATTTTGTACCAAAATGCTCATTCCCATGCAGACCTTGCAATTTTCCACAAAGCATTATTACTTTCATGTCAATAATGATTACTGAAAATGATAATATGTGATTAAATGAACTTGAGAAACATTATGTTAAATAAGACTGGAAGACTTTTCAGTATCTGTACTGTGTGAAGATACAAGATGAATCTCCAAGACCGAGGATATTATATATATATATGTATATTATTATATATATATATGTATATTATAACATATATATATATGTTATATTATTATATATATATATGTATATTATAACATATATATATATAATGTTATCTCAGAAGTTCTTTTCCATATCCACGCTCTTTGTTAGATAACAGAAACAGTAAGACGAGATCATCTATAAAATGCAGACCATCATTTTTGACAACTATGACTTATCTTTTTGTATGCAGCCCAATTTCACACTAGTACCGATGCTTCAATGCAGAGGCAAGGGACTAATTACAGACTAGTTCAGTTTGTTTTCAAATTTCTCAAATCCCCACTTGCTTGAAAATTTGCCTATGGCCCAGAACAAGCCATAGTGCAAACCCATGTGCAAGGTTTGAATCACAAATTGAACGCTGCAGAACTTGAACTTTATATCAAACTCCTTAAGTTTTGTCTAATTGCATGGGTTCGATGAGCTGGAATTTTGTGATGCTGGAGGAGTACCTGCTGTTGTTTGACCAAACCAGAGATTTATGCTTCGCAACTTCAGCGCTCTAAGCCATTCCAGTCCTTCAGAGAGTACAGTGCATATTCATGGCACAGACACATGGAACAAGTTCGATGTGCATAACTCCCTGGAAATTTCATCATCACCTTATGTTAGAAATTATCCTGTCAATCATGGGATGGGGAGCTTGAAGTGCTATTCTATGAATCACACTTTTGCCTTCAGCTTCCTGGATCTTCTGGTGACTCCCTTAGAATTCAAACCTTTTTGCAGAAGAATCACAGAACTTGAATTGCAAATTAGTTGTCACAGTTCTGGCTGCTACAGTGAGCTCAGATGTAATAAAATACACCTAAAAAACACTAAATCTTTGGCACAGTAAAATTCGCTTCAAGGTGATTTCAAGAATAGGTATAAACCATTCAACTTTCACACTAAAACTTAGCATCACCTAAACTAGCCCATTACGGTAAATAAATTGTTGAGGCCCTCTAGACAGAATGTTGTGTTACAGGGTTGAAAGTATCAGCTCCCAAATCAGACTGTGTTTGAAGTTCAGATGCACAGGACCTGGAACACCTTAGTTAACCTTTCTAATCCTTAACGACCCTTGCAGGGGATATAATAGTACTGACCTTTAGGGCTTTTATGAGGACTAACCAAAATTATATGAAAGAGATAATATGCAATAGTGTTTGTACATGGTATATCTAAATGTTAGCTGTCATTATTGGTTTTTCTATAAATTTCTACATTTATTTTGTATTTCTCAGAAAATTAGTATTCCTCTAAACATACTTGGGGATAACATTGATTTAAACAGAATCAACTTCTGTCCTCGGTGCTGAGAATAGTAAACCTTATATGGTAGGTGCTCAAAAGTTTATTACTGAAGGTGAGGATAAATGATTAAATCAGAGTCTTCTAAGCCTATAAATGAAAGTCATAAAGGAGTTTTTGAGCTGGTAGGAGAGAGGAAGGCTCGCCTCATCTCGCTGAGTATCTAGAGTGCGTGTTGTGTTAGCATCAGAGTCTTTGAATCTGATTATCATCTTAAGCCGCATTCCAATGAGCCCGGAGTGTTCTGTGGGGAACACAATTACTCAATTGCCAGCTGCTGGCAGGTATCCCATTAAAAAAAGAGAAAACTTTAAACTTGGTTTTGCATTCCTCATTTCAATACCAGTTAAATCAAAAGTGGGCTGTGATTTAAATGGAGGCATTTTCATGGACTAGCATTTACAGATACAGTTTCTAAAACATATTTTTGGGGGTCTTGTTTAACCAAAGGTTTAGTTCTTCTTGGATTTTTCTTTCCACTTGAATTAAATTTTAAACCTTTCCTTTTCTAGTGAGAAAAATATTAAAGCCCTATGTATGCCCCTAAATGACATGTGATCTACTGATGACTTCACTCTGCTTCATTTTCAGACTTTACATAGGAAATGACTTCAATGGGGAAGGCTTGTTGCTTAAAAACTGACCTCCTCGTTTAAAATGTCCAAAGAATATAGAAACTGACGTACAGTTTGTTTCATATTCAGAGGTACAAATATAAGGATTTGCTGTAAAAGTTACATATTTCAAGAAAAATCACAATATCACATCTTTAATTTTCAGTCATTCTTAAAAATGTCTAAACATTTCTTCTTTCTTTTTTTTTTGATTTTTGATTTTAGAGAGAGGGGAAGGGAGGGGAGAGAGAAGCGGAGGAACACCAATGTGAGAAACATCAACTGGCTGCCTTCTGTATGCGCCCCGACTGGGAACTGAACCTGTGAACATGCAACCCAAGCATGAGCAGAAACCAAACTGATGAGCTTTTCATTTGTGGGCCAGTGTCCAACCAAATGAGCCACATGGGCCAGGGATTTCTGGGTTGAATTTAAAATCTAACAGATAAATGAGAGAAATGGTTCTTTAAAAAATTCAAAAATATTTTAGTGGTCAGCCATGTGGTATTCAAGCTTGGAGTGGCCTGGGGGAAATGAGATCCATGGTTTTTTCCTAGACTTGCCAAATATTAGCTCTATTACTAGCATTGGTCACAAAGTCTCTCAAGGGTTCATTTTCCTCAGTTCTAGCAAAGGCGATAGGACTAAATGATCTCTAAAGTCCCTTTCAGTGCTATGACCCCAGGTAGGAACCAAATAGGCTATGGGAGAATCTAAATCACCATAAACTGAAAAGAATGTGAAGGGAGCTTCTGATAGAAAAATATTCTGAAACATCCAAACCTTATTGAATGGGAATCGGGCTACAATGCAAACAACATCTGGATGTGATTGTTCAAAACCAAATGCAAAAGGGGAATCCAGATGATGTTAGACGTTACGCTGACTAACAGCAGAACCCTGGGAAAAGAAAATTTAAAAGAACAAACAAGACAGGAATGATCCATAAGAGTGGTTACTGTAAACTAGGGAATATTTGAAATAGGGGAAATGAAAAGATATCGAAGTCAAGGAAACTGATAAAACCGGGAAGATAAAATACTCTATCAATATAATCCTTTATGTTGACTTCAGCCTAATTGACTTCAGAGTGTTTTATCCTAAATAAATGCAAATTTATATCTCCCTGACAGTCTACATGATAGGCATTACCCAGACAAGAGTTTTGTCTTAAAATTGTTAAATTAGATTTATGGCTGCATTTGTCAATCTGTTAAACATTTTTCCAGTAAAAATATTTTTAGTGGTTATGGCTACTAAATGTTCCCAAGTTAGATGGAAACATTTTCTCTTGTGGGTTTAAATACATGCTAAAACTTTCTTTTCTCTAATGTGACAAGATCACTCAAAGTTCCACAACTCCAGAATCTTGTGAGGCATATACCAAGTTAAAAGCTCAGGACTATGTGAAATCCTAGTAATAATAAAAATAGTGATAATAACTATCACTTTTACCATTTATTGAGAACCCCAAATATGAGCCAATAAATTACTTAGATGTATTAGGTGGGTGTTAACTCTACAGTGGAAGAAACTAGATTGAAGCTCAAATATGTTAAGTAACTTATCTAAAGTCATGGACCCGGCAAGTAGCAGGGCTAGAATCTGAACCCAGGTCTACCAATCTCTAGAGCCCATGCTTACTCCACTAAGACATGCTGGAATTGACAGAGGCAAGCAGGACATAAAGCCATTTGTGCATGCAAAATGTGTGTACATGTGTGTATGCACATGTATGCATGAGTGCAGGCCCTTTCCTCTGTAACCAGAGTCTATTGTGTGGATCAACTTGTAGAAGTACATGAGCCCAAAAGAATTAATAACTCCAGCAGTGAATCCAGCAGATCCTGGCTGAATATTTCATTCGTGGAAAACATAGGAGAGCTAGAAATTCCTATCCTTCATATATGATCCCCTCTGCATATTTTATATGTGCATAGTACTTTAAGCACTTTAAAATGTATTGGACTCTTTTCTCATCCTCTCCTGAGCCTTGCTAGAATCTCTGATTTTGCACAAGAGGAAATAGACTCAGAGAGAGTAATTCTCTCATGTAAGCACTCAGCTCAAGTGAAGGCTGAACCATCTCCCTGTCTACACTTCATACCTCTTCCTTTTCCAGTGTAACATCTCGGGTGGTGTGCCACCAGGCAAAGCACCCTGAGCATCAGAGCCTCTGCTCTCTCCCTCGAGCTGGGTAACTCAAGTTCCCTTTCGTTCCAACACTCTCAAATGACCGAGTTCCCTTTTTCATGCTCTAGAAAATATCAGAGAATCAAGAGAAGAATTTCCCAAGCCTTTCAGCTGTCTACCAGGGAAAGGAAGAACTAAAGTTTCCATTGGAATAATTATATTTTCATGTCTGGGGGCTTTTTGTCTTTGGGATTTCTTTTTTAAATAAAGTAAGGTCAATCCACTTCTCCCAGATTAGGAACAGATTAAAGTAATTGCAACACACTGTACCCACCCCCAAAATACTATTTCCCTTTCCAACCTACTAAAGAATCCAACTATTTAAGAAAGCACTCTTGTTCCAATGGTTGTTGACTAAAACCATATTGCAATATTGGCAGATGCCTAATTTATAAATCTGCTTAGTGTCATATTTTTCTGACCCTTTCCAAAGTACTTTTTATATATCTATATATCTTTTAGGCCCTGTTCAATTCCAAAAAATAGTCACATATTCCCTATAAGTTTAAGCATGCCAAATATACACAAATCTTATCAGTTGCTAGCCCAAAAATAGGAAGAAGGAGGCAATGGGGAGGAATGGAGGAAGAAATATAAATATATTATGTAGAATTGTGGAGCCTTCATAACTCTTCTGGAGTGGGTAGGGTGAGAAGACAAAAAGAGGGAGGAGAGGCAGAGAGAACACAGTACACTAGATAATGTAGAACAGCCTGAGATCTCAGCTACCAAGGAAGTGATGCAGGCAAATGGTTCTCTCTGAAAGATCTTGTCCTTGGAATTACTTTGCTGCCTGTCCTCTGTCCATCCTACAGGTGCAGAGTGGTGGTGTGTGCCTTGGGGCAAACATTCAGGTTTGTGGCCCTATAAAGACAATGACCACCTGCCAACTTTTCTATCTGTTCTACAGCCAATCCGAACAGCTAAATCTCTATCGCTCTGCTTAGATAACTTGGAAATCAGTGATCAAAGATATTGCCAGTTGTCCAATGCACATTGTAATAAATAAAACTTCTCCGCAAGATGCCACTCCAGATTTCCATCATACGAAGGCAGTGAGATCCCCTCCTGTGTGGCAAGCCCTGTCAGGGGTCCCCTATTCTCAACATGACAGAGGCATGGTAGGGGGCATCTTTTTGACAGAGCATCCACCAATGACCACCAAACTTTTTCAGTGAGGGGATTCTGACTCTTAGATTCATGTCTTTACAGGCTTCTGGACATACATGCCTTTCATTGGTTCTCTGTAAACAAATTAAAAGCAAAGCAGACTAATTTAACTTCTAAACAAATTCTAATTATTATCCCTTAATAACAAGATTCTCCTTTTAAGCTCTCTCTCTTAAGGTCATACCTCTAATCTCCTTCAGTCACACACCCTGCTTTAGCCCCCCACTCAAATACGTCATTCATTTTCCTGTACAAACTTCCCTAGATCCTGTCTCTTGTTCCTGGGCTGTTTATAAAAACAGATAAAGGAAATGACTCCTCACTTTGTTCTTTTACCCATATGGCATAACCGTGTCTAAGAATGGAAGTCTCAGGTCCCACGGGCAGAGAACAGAGGAAGGGAGAGAGAATGATTTATGATGGTCAAAGCGTGGGATGTTCCAGATAAGAGAATAAAGCAATCTCTTGCATTCGCCTTGTTCTCAAGATGATTAAAAACAAACAGCTAATCTTTCCTTCTGCTTTAGTGAAAGACTCCTACTGACATGTGGGTAGAGAGGGCAGCCATTTCTTTTCATAAGCACTCTTGAAATCAAATTAGTCAAAACAAATGTTTATTGAGTATTTACTATGTACAAGACAATAATTTTACCTTCTATACTCGAACTATTTCTGCTCTGTCTCATGTTTAGCTAACTTTTTGCCTCTCTTTTTATCCCTCCTGGATCTTTCAACCTAGAATCTTGTTCAGCTCCTATTCTCTCATTTAATGCTAAGATAATGTAAGATTATATTAAACGTTTGCTGTTAGTCATCAAAGCTGTTTTTTCCCACCCTGTGACACTGGGTAGTTGTTGTGGCACATACTTACCAAGTTCCTTGCACATCCCTTTCACCAGCAAGCTAAATGTATGTGTGAGTCAGGAGCTCTGTGCAAGCCTCCAGGGACATGTGACTCATCTGCTCAAAAGATTGTTCTCAAGAATTCCCAAACCTCCAGAACTTTAAATATTGTAAAGTCCTTAATGGTGAGACTGGGTCTTGAGTTTCACTTCTATTCTTTATAAGCACAGGGGTATAAATAAACCAGAAACTCAGTAGATACATATTAAATGGACTTCATTCATTCCTCTTCTTGAGGTTCTTCTTTTTTTGAAGGTGAGTTCATATTCTCTCTTTTTTAGCTGGTACAAAAAGTTATTTTCATTCCCATTCATGGGTGGTATTTTCTGACACTTGTCCAACAAAAAAGAGCCCAGCTTCACAAGAGAAAAGATAAATGCCCTTGTGCATGTGTGTATTATAGATAATACATTATATGTTATATAAAATATGCATGTATAATAAGCAAGTAAACAATCATAAATAAAGAACAGTTCTGTGGTGGATTTAGTGAAGAAAACATTTAAATGACAGGCAGTGGAGCTGTAGAATGGGGAATTAAAAGAACTAGTGATGACTAAAAGAACCCACAGAGAGCATAGTCTAATGTGAGCAGAGGGACCTGGTGAGGGTTAAAGGAAATAATACATGGCAAGTGTTTGGAAGAGCACCCAGCCCCCAGTGAGTGCTCAGTAAAGATGATTCTTGCTACTGGGTTTTGGTGCTTCCTCTGTGGCTGGAACTATGAGGTGCTGGGAATACATGGGGAACAAAGGGGACCAGGAACCAGTACTCACACAACTCACAGCATACTGGGCAAAATAAACAGGAAGCGAACATACATGTAAATGAACATTTTTAAATTCTGACAGGTCATCTGATAGAAACAAACAGAATGCTTGGAGGAAAAATGATGTGCAGTCTCCCCTTTTAATAGAGTGACAAGGGAAGGTCAGAGGAGGGCCTGTCACGCTGGTGTGGGGACTTCAGCTGGGAAGGTGTCTTCTGCCCTGCCCTCTTGTGCTCCTTCTCCAAAAAAGAAAAACAAGAAAGAAAGAAAAGAGAAAAATGCTACCTCTCCCCCTTGTTTAATTATATCACTAAATTACTCGTGAGCTCTATTCCCTTAGTTACAATTCTGTATATACCAAGCTCAGTTCTCAGTTACCCCTCTGGTTTTTTTTGTTTTTTTTTTTTTTCTGACTAGTGATAAAGTGCTATGGTTTTTAGCGCCAGACAGATCTGAGTTGAAATTCCATTTATGAGCTGTGTGCCCCTGGCCATTTTCTTCATCGGTAACAAAGTGGAAAATAAAATTGACTACTTCACGTGATAGGATGAGATGAATGAAATAATTTATGTAGTGCCCTTATCACAGTTACTGACACAGTAAGTGCTCAATAAATAGCATATGTGTAATAAGAAGTAGACATTTCAGGTCACTCAGAACATTTCAGGGGGGTTATTTCTGAAGAACTGTGATCAGATCACTCATTGCGTTATTCCTGATTATATGTATTTCACCTTCATTAATCCAAACACCTCTTCCCCTCCAAAAGAAAGAAAAAATGATCAAAACTCATGTAAGTAAATAGTCATCAAGTTGCTTAGCTATCAACTTAGTTTGTGGACAGCTCAAGGAGTGATGTAGGTCTCATCTGGTTTGTCCCCTTTATGTGGCTTCTCAAGTGTCACCAAGTAGTTGCCGGTCACAAGAACAACCTGTGCTGTTGTCCACATAAATGCTAAAGTTTCCAAAAGCAAAGCCTGTGAAAAGTAATGGAAAGGACTCATTCTCTCTGCCAACCCTTTTCATGAGAGGACAGTTTAGCTTCTTCCAGGTTTGTTAGAATGGTAAGTAACTCCTTCTTTGACATTTTTCTTTCAAAAGGGGAAGGGTCATCGAGGAACATGTATAAAGGACCCACGGACAAAGACAATGGGGAAATTGAAAGTGGAAGGTGAGGGTTGAACAGGGTAGGGGAGAGCAATGGGTAGAAAATGGGGACAACAGTAATTGAACAATAAAAAATAAAAATAAAAAAATACACAGTACACTCATTTTTCCAAAAAAATCATGGAGAACCATTTGCATTAAAAAGGTGGCAGTTATCACTGTGAGGCATTTGCATTCAAAGCCAACATCCATTGTTGCCATATTTCATCACAGTGTGTCCGAAGGCCTTCACTCTCCTTTCACAGGGCACACAGATTCATCCTCAAACAATTTCAGAGCTTTCTACAATAACTGTAACAAATGGACTCTCATATGAACTGTGGAAAATATTGTCCAGTGCTACTATTATATATAGTGAGAACCCTACTGTACTGCCCTCCACTTGCCAGAGCCCCACGTATAACATAGGGAGTGGATATACTTTACTTGACCCCAAGTGATTTAAACAAAACCCTTACCAACAAGAGTTATTTAGCTCTCTAAGCTTATCAAAGCTTTTAGATGTGTTTTTATTCAATCTCCCCAGTTCTGCGGAGTAAGGCAGCTGTCATAGTCCCAATCTACAGATGGAGAGAAAGCAAATTCTAGTGACTTTAGGGAATTTTTGAAAACCACTATCAATAATATTTACTATTTGCAAGGCACTTATTAACAGGCCATCTGAAAGAGTTTAGACTGGAAAGGTCTCCTCATTTTGATGAAATAGGAAGCAAAATGTTTTCAAGCAATGTTCAGTTGGGATACATGCTCAGAAAAGTTTACAGCACACGTACTAGCTTAGTTCTCAGAACCATTGATTTTGTCTGGTTTGGGATTGAAGTACAAAGACAAAGCAGGCTAGATCACAGGTGTGGTACTCTCCCAGGTGAAATGCACTGTCCAAGTGCAAAATCTGTTTCCCTTTCTGAAAATCCCCGTCCCCTCTTTGAGCCCAGCTCGCTGTTTCACAAGCCCATGTTTCTGGGAACAACAAGGTGAGACACGGTGACTGCTTCAGAGCAAACTCTTCACTTCTGGAAGTCTCATCTAAGCTTATGCCCTTTTGCCTCTTGGCTGTTAGAGGGGTCAAATCTTTACACCAGAAGAGACTGTAAAATCTTTGTTCACAGAAAAATGAAACTTGGAGGTCTTTCGCATCACCATGAGGGGGACATTTTTTAAGTAATATAAAAAAAAACTAACCTCTGCCAGCCATCTGTTTTTGTAAATAAAGTTTTTTTTGGAACATAGCCACGCCCATTGATTTACAGTTTGTCTAGGACTTTCATGCTATGATGGCAGAGACCGTATGGCCTGCAAAGCCTAAAATATTTACTATGTGCCTTTTACAGAAAAAGTTTGCTGACCCCTACTACATAACGTGGCCTCCAAATGTGAGGCAGAATAATATCCTGCTTTAAAGCACAGGCTCTGAAGTCAGTATTCTGTTTACAGCCTGGCCCTGCTGTCGAGTAACTGGCACCTTTTACAAAGAATTCGACTTCCCTGAGCCTCCGTGTCCTTATCTGCAAATCAGGAAGATCAATAGCATCTACCTCAGAGAAGCACGGGAAAGATTAATTGAGAAAGTACATCTAAAGGGTTTTGAATACTGCCTGGCATAAAACGTCAGCAGGAGTATCGCATTGGCAAGAGGTGTATAAACTGAGCTCCAACAGAAAAGCTTCAGCTGAGTTTCAAATGGTACTTAAACATGCTTGTAAGAATTTCCAAGATTCATGGCTGCGTTATACAAAGGGGATTCTTAGCTTATTTCCAGTGACAAGCAAAAGGCTGACATAAATGACAGCTTAAGAACACAGCCCTTTTTTATCCTTCCCTCATTCTATCCCCAAACCATTGCTTTTGATTTCAGTAGTGTATGTCTACATATGTCATACTCAGACATTCAGACTTCAAATTATTTGATCTTCAAACTTGTCATTTTTCATGTTTTTCTTTCTCATCTAATCTCCCTCGGCTTTTTTTTTTTTTTCTTCACTCCCAGCACTCATTCCTTAATACTGATTCTGCAATGTCCACACATTCTAGAAGGTATGGAGGGTGCTGGAGAGAACTCTCACGCTTTCACATAAGCCAATGACACCCAAGAGATAATGTGCTGAAATCCCTAGTGCAATTATTTAAAAGGCAGGTCCAACCCCCACAGAATCTTATTTCATAGGGCTGGGGTGTTTCTAGACAACTGCTTTAGTAGGAAGCAATGCAGCTGATTCTTCCATAGGCTCATACTTTGTAAACCCTACTCCTCTCTCCCCGACTTATCAAGGGAACAGTTGGTCGAGCCTGCATGTATCACCAAGTTCCCTTCCTCTCTGAAAAAAAAATGGCATATATATATATATATATATATATATATATATATATTGTGGGCTGGGAAGGGTGGGAGTGGGGTTAATATTTTTATGGGCTTACCCTGGTCTCAACCGGATAGCATAAATGGCCTTAGTGAAAAGAAAACAGAATTTTATGTCTGCGTTGGAAGAGTATAGATTTTCTGAGATGCGTAATGATGCATGCCATGTACCAGAGGGTAAAATTAAGCTCATAAGACTTTTCAGCTGTATTTGATACTTTGGAACATGAGGGTCCTTATAGATCAATTTAAACTATCTGCTTGAACTGTCTGCTTTAGTAATTATAAGATTTTTTTTTCTGACTTTCCCAGTTTTGATTTGTAACTCAAAGTTTGGGAAAACCATCTCAAGTTAAAGGCTGGCTTTTAAAATCATTCTGTTCACCATGATCCCCCCACCCCTTCTCAGCAACGGAATGAATTGTTAGTAATATGCTGAAGGCATACAGCTCTGCCAAGATTTACTTCCTGTTTCTACTTGGGCTGGTTTAGTATTATTTTCCAATGTTCCAAAATTGCATGTCAGAATTTATTTGAAAACATAATAATTTGGAAATGGATACCTTGCTAATTGGAGCATCTGTTTCTAGCTACAGCTTTTTTCCTCTTTTTGTAACATCCTGATTTATAATGATCACCTCACCTTTGCAGATATTACAGTATTCAGGAATAATGCTCAGCCCCATTCTGTCTCTGAGTAACATAAAGTCATCTTGGGTTATGCTATTATTCCGCCACCTAAGAATTATCTCCATGCTTCATTCCCTATCGGTTTGGTTTGTTGCCAAAGTGGTGATGTATGTTTGCTTGCTTCTAGACTATATTACTGCAATGCTTACATATACAGACTGAGTGGACTCTGCACAGAAAGACAGGAACACAGTTCACTTAATCAAGTGCATTACACATAATTCCCTGCTTCCTTAGGCTTCCTCATGGTTTTCTTTCCTAAGGTGGGATATGGGGTCCATAGCACCAAAGTCAAAACCTCAACATTCCTCTGGATAACTTGGAAGCTTACAGATCTTATGTTTCCAGGACTGAAAGTACCCCTTATATCTGGCAAAGCAAAAGAGCTGCTGATATTTTGATAATTGGAAGTTTTATCCAAACAGTTATTCACACCAAATTTGATTTTGTTTCTGCTTTTAGTTTTTACTGAGTTGTCATTTAAGTTTCAACACGATGGATACACACAACTGTATCCTTGAGGAGTTGAATCCTTTGGATTACCTGGCATGAAAGAAATAAGTTCCTGGAGAAAGAAGGGGTTTCTCACATTCTCTAACATTTCTCTTCCTGCAGGTAGTCCTTATTCAGCTTCCCTGACCAATAGCCATTCGGCATCCTTTCAATAATGAGGGGTTCAGTGCTTGAAATGTATCTGATACCCCTGTTGAATATTTCTAGTTGCTAATTCCTTCTTCCTTTTTGATAGGATCTCAAGCCTCATGAATGGTGATCTCCACCCTGTATCCTAGTTTTATTTTTCTTTTATCTAGAGCACTTGCTATCTACCAGATGTTTGTTTCACCAGTTTCATAAGTTGAAAACTCTAATGCCCAGTGTGGTGGTATTTGGAGATGGGACTTTTGGAAGGAAATTAGGTCATGAGCGTTAAGCCCTTATGATGAGATTAGGAAGTGTCTCCTGTCTTTTGAGAAAAGACAGGAGAGAGCTACTTTCCTTTCTCTCTCTCTACCAAGCAAAGATTCAGGAGACAGTCTTTTGTAAACCCAGAAGAAGGCCTTCTCCAAGAATTCCACCAGACTGGCCCTCTTGCCTCTGAATTCTAGCTTCCAAAATTGTGAGAAATAAATGTTTGCTGTTTAAGCCGCACAGTCTGTGGCATTATTGTTATAGAGGCCCACACTAAGACTGTATTCATAAAGAGTTTCACATGACAGCCATTCAAGTAAAAGGGCAGCTACCACATTTCTCTTAAACAAAACATGCCCAACTCCTTTTGCTATCCCTCACAATCATAGTTTTCAAATATTTCACCCTTCTGTTCAAGTTTTTAGCAATCACTTGTCATTCTCAGTTCTTTCCCTGCCACTAACCAGCTCAAGTGATCCTGGTAATATTACTTAGCCATTGCCTAACTTATGTTATAGCAAATACACATAAGTTGTACCTTTCTACTCAAAATCACTAGATTCTAAGAAACCCACAGAAGAGACCTAATCCAAAAAAGACTTAGCAGACAGAGCACTCTGTACAGCTCTATAGGAGAAGAATAAATTATAAAAATTATGTATATAATATAAAATATGTATTCCACAATATCTAATGGATTGTGGTTTTTATTTACTTCCTAAAAGAGTGGGAATAATATCATTTTTTAAAGTTTGACAGGATAGAATCCAAATTATAATAATTATGCTGAGGTGAATGTATTATACTTTCTGTTGCTTTT
>VMDR010026438.1:0-14019 GCA_007922815.1 Macrotus californicus
TGCAAAATAATCCAGGTCTAAAATAAATTTTAGAGTTGAAAGTATGTACATAACACAGGGATAAAATTGTTAGGCTTTACATTTCCAGATTCTTTTCTGAAGGATACATTTTGAATGATCCCCTCCCTACTTTTTTTGATAATCGACCTATCACCCTAACAAACAAACCAACAGAGCCCTAACAATATTAACATTGTGATCACAGAAGGGACAATAAAAAATAGGAATAAGGTAATCTTTACTGTGTAGAAACAACTTAGGAGACATAAAGGACTAGAGGGCTTAACCTGGGAGAGTAAGGAATGTTCCCTGTATTATTCTATTTTTACATTTGCTGCCAGGGATGGGATGAGTAGTCTGGATCTGGCTGTCTCTTGACCCAGATTCCAGTTTTTCTACTGGACCTGGCACAGCACAATTCGCTGCCCTACCCTTGCCCTTGAGATGTGGTGGTTGCTTCACTGCACTGGCTCTCAACCCGTGACTGCACAATGGTAGCATCTTGTACCCACATAAGCTAGTACCTGTATCCTGGCCCCTCTTCCAGAGAATCCGTCTTAATTTGCCTGTGTGGGGCTCAGATTTTGGCATTTTGTAAAGCTCCTCAGGTATTTCTAAGGTGCAAATACAGTTGAGAGCTTTACTGGTCTAGTAAAGCTTAGAAGAAGGTAGAGGGCACCATCTGTGAAGTTCTGCCTTGGCTCTCATCCTGGATTTTATGTTTTGTCGTAGGTCCTTCAGAACCTCAGAAAACCCAGTGAAGCCAGTCTTTGATGGTGATTCATGGTTCCCGACTCTTTCTCACACTGCGTTCTGGAATCACAAGAGGTCAGAGGAGGATAAGGAGCCCTGATGATCCTGGCATCATACTGTGACACATGGTGGAACGGACTCTTGTCAAGTGTTCAGTAAGTGAATTGGGCAGAACTGAAGGGTCTGGATTGGCATACCAAAATGTATATACAGCAAAATTAATCAATGCAAACACTTTTTAACCAACAGTGTCAGAGTAAGCAAGCATTGGGATAGGATTTGGAAAGTCTTAGGTGAAGTGCTGCTTTCACCTTATCAGCTATGTGACTTGTGCAATTTACCTTCCTTCTCTGAGCTCTGGTCTCCTTATCCATAACACAGAAACAATATCTGTGTACTTTCTTTACATGATTGTCGTGAGGATTAAATTCAATTACAAGTACTAAATAACATTTCATATTATTAGGTGATATACGTGTTATTACTATGGTTTGAGTTGCTTTAATATGTACATATGACAACACATTTTATGGTTCACATTATCATTATGGGAGTAATTCTGTGGAGCAGTGATTATTAAACAATAATTAAATCAATGTGTCATAGTCTTCAACTAATCTGTTTGGGTGGCAAGTTTATATAAAATGAAGAATTCACCTTTTGTAAACCTGATGTTTCAACCACATATAGCACATAATGGATTGTTGGCTTTGTAAAACAAAGTTCCATGTCATTTCTCATCATTTAAGAGTTTTTATCCCAATAGCTATTGAGCCCATAGTGAGCATTAAAGGAAAACAACAACTGTAGGAACAGAAACATCGTGATTCTGTTAGGTTGTAGAAGTCTTAGTTTTGTTTAAAATTAAGTAGCAGTGTCTCAATCAACTTGTGTTTCTATAACAAATTACCGCAGACTGAGTGGCTTCTATAACATACACTTATTTCTCAAAATTCTGGAGACTGGAAATTTTGGGTTCTAGTAAGAGCCTTCTTCCAGGTTTCAGACAGCTGACTGTATTCTTACCTAGCGAAAAGGCGGCGAGCTAGCTCTCTGGTGTAATTCCATTCACGAGGGCCCCACGTGAGAGGGCCTCATGATCTAGTTATCTTTCAAAGCCCCTACCTCTGAATTCCATCACATTGGGGGTTAGATTTCAAAATGTTAATTTGGGGAACACACAAACATGCACTTGATAACATGTAGCTCCCAGAAATGGAGTGAAAGCTGATGTCCATCACCACCATCTACTGAGCCAATTCTTGGAGTTGGCACCATGCTAAGTGTTTCAGAAACTTCGTTTCACTTAGGCTCCCAAAATTTTTGTGTGAATTAGGTTCTATTATTATATCAATTTTATTGCTGAAAAACAAAACAAAAAAACTGAGGCAGAGAGCCACTGTCATTTCCCCATGAAACCCAAGTAGTCTGGCTCAGATCCCTTGCTTATGGCAACCACTAAAGTATAGTGTATTTTATCAATCATCGTTATAAGGGTTTATTGCCATGCAGATTTGGGGTGGGGGGAGTTGATGAAAGGAGCTTTGAAGGGGAGTGGGAATGAAGGATAGCCTACAGTTTCTTTCAGAAATTGTTGCTTTGGTTTAGTGCAGGGCCCATAGTTGAACTGTATGGAGGGTAGGGCTCCACAAACTAGCCCAAAAAACTGTTCTTACAGAAACTGTGAATGGGTGGTACTCAGTTACTCTGCTCCAGGTGCTAGAATGTGACATCACTGGGATGTCAGTGCATCGGAGCTTTGTGAACATCAGAAGGCAACATTGTAGGTTCAGAAATGAGCATTATTACTGATGGTCTCTTCAAGCTGTGGACCTTGGATGTAACTCAGGGCCTTGGGCAGGAGAGGAAGAACATGATGGATGCCTCACTGTAGTAGACTTCACTTGCTCAGGAGCACAGGCAGCATTCCCTTGGGAATTCCCAGAGGAAACACTTGAGGCACTTGGTATTATTAAGGGGAGACATCCCAGTAAAACTGCAGGTGATTTTGTGGATGTGACTTCACAACACCTGTAGGCTGAGGTGGCCTCTATAACAATAGCAATGAGAATGACAGCAATTAACTTACCATGTGCCCTTCTATATGTTTTATATACCATTTTCTCAATCTCTAAAGCAGTTCAGTGAACTAGAGACTAGGCATTATTAATACCTCCATTTTACAGATAAGGATCTTGGAGATAAATAAATCACCCAAGTTCACACAAGTTAATCAATGCAAGGTGAGATTAAATCAGATCTTTCTAATACCAGAGCCCATACAATATATTGCCTTTTGTTTTCTTATAAAAAAGCTAGTTGAAGAATGTGTTGTACATGATTTGATTAGACCTGCCATTGAGCATTGGAGGTGGCTGAATGTCAACCAGGCTAGTACCAAGGCACAGAGGAGGACAAAAAGTGTTTACTGAATGGTCAGGCCTAATTGGTTCTAGGTGGTAGCCAGTCCTAGTCATTCTTGTTCATCTCAGTTAGCTGGACTTTTCCAAGGTCTCAGTGTGATTGCTTTAGTGATGCTGGTCTAGACATGCCTCTTGGATGTGAAAGAACTGAGGTTAAGGACACAAACTAGCCCAACCCATCCTGCTGACGGCTAGATGATGTCAGGGCTTCCAGGACCTACCTAAAGATAGGAAACCAAACCCCTGTGATTTATTAAAGTTAAAAAAATAATTTTCAGTGAGAAATAACATTCTAGATATTTAAACATTAGAGAAAATGGGAAGACTTCATTTTGACTCTGGGATGGATCTAGTGAGAGGATTGATGATAAATTTCAGAAAGCAGCAGTCTCTTCATATTTTCCCCCTTGTGACTGCAGTTAGTCTCTGCACGCTAGTCCTAGAAAAAAATGCTTGAGATGATAATTTTTACGGATGAAGAAAGTTGGGTCAAATATTTATTCAGTGTCTACAGTGTGCAAGAAAACAAAACAAAACAAAACAAAACAAAACAAAACAAAACAAAAAGCTCAGACTGGAGACCATTACATGCTCAGGCTCACATAGCTACTTAGTTTACATTTCACCCTGACCCCTGATCTCCTGATCACCGTGACAATCCCTTCTCCTTCTAGAAATGTCCATGCCAATGTGGAATCATGGAGACCATTGCACAAACTTGTCTGGGTTGGTCTTGCCCTGCAGCCAGCTTGTTTCACATTCTCCTGAGTTTTCCTGATTTCTTTTTATAATGCATTATTTTTTTCCTGAAGATCTTGTATTATTTTAATAGGTGGCTTGCTGAGTGTGTATACTTCAGGGCTAATTATCTTATTACTTATTTAAGGCACAAATCTGGAATTGGCAATAGGGGAACATTTAAGTGGCGCTTAAGAAGCAAATGGAGGCAGTTGAGAATGGCCATACTTAGGCAGTTAGATGTTTTTTTGGCTCATGTTTTATGCGCAGAGATTTTAAGTTTTTGTATACCTCCCAAAATATAATTAAACTATTGCCAACTACTGATGATTTCTTTAATGGAAGAAAGCCAAGGTTGTGGTATTATGAAATGGGAGCATAGTCCAAAAATAATAATATTTGGCATGAGATTGTTTTTCTTCTCGCTTGTGATATTCAGCAAAACTTTGTTGAACATCTTTGTGTGGCAGGCATTGTGCTGGGCACTGTAGACACATTGCATTTATCTGTATACAGACATGGAATCCAATTTAAATTTCATCTTAGAAGTACAATCAATTATGAACAGTAGAGAGGCTATTTCACCTCTCCTAGATATCTATTCTTGGGACTTGATTTTTTTCTTACTGTAAGATTTGCTTTCTCTCCAACTGCCCCTGGAGGAATCCTCCTGGATTAGCTGGTGTCTTTGTATGCAATTGCACAGAGTGACCTGGAATGTCAACTGAGCTGTCATTCTATAGATTAAATATTAGCTGCTACTGTAATTCCTGATATAAGCTAAATAATGATTTAGATGGAACACAACACACTAGGTATCGTATATTCCCAATACACTAGGAGGCAGGTTCTGCCTTTCACAAACCATATTGACTGGACAGGTAATTAAAATTGTACCATTTTGAGGAAAAATCTCAATAAGTATGAAAAAGATTTAATGATGCTGAATTCATATTCTTTTAGAATAGACAGTCACATGCAAACCAATAAAACTTTCTTTCAAAACTAGTATTTCTAAGTGGTTATGGTAAGGATATAATAATAGTTCTGGTGCCTTTAATCATTCCAGATGTGTTGTGGGTTAGTCAGTTTTCTTAAAAATAGAATCACAGAACAATAAGTATCCCTCTATAAAATAATAAATAGAACATCTAAAATGTGTGCTAATATATAAAATCTAAAAGTAAAGGAAAACACAGAGGACTTATATATTGAAGGTTAGAGTGGAAAACTACAGACCTAGAAGGCATGTCTTAAAGGATACACACATACAGAAGCATGAGCATGCACATGCACATACCAGTTATTTTAGATGATAAAGAAGAGTGAGATGCAGTTAAGCTTCATTCCAATCTATCCAGTTTACCTTTTCACTGGGCATACCCAATGATTAGGTGGTCTAATGCTGTTTAAGGGGCATTCACCGAATCCTTCTGCTTAAAGTATTATTCCTTTCACTATATTTGTATTAAGACATCATCTTCATAAGGTCTCTGCCAAAATATAAGTAGAAAAGTGGCATGTAGGGCATACAGGCTGTGGAACACAAAGGCATTTCTTGAATTAACTCAATGTTCCTCAGCATGTAGGCAAAGGCATAGGACACCAGAAAGATGAGCAAGTTTGGATGGGGGTGAGGGAAGATGGGGAAGCTCCCATAGATGGGACACAGCCCTAAAAGAGATAACTAAGGGTATTGGGGAGCTGGGAAAGGATGGGAAGACTGGGGAGATGAAGCTCCCAGAGAGGCTCCTCCTCCTGGATGGTGGCCCAACTGTCAGGAGCCAGATTGCTGGTGCTGTCTTTGCACACTCTCCCACTCGCACTAAGTGGGGCATTTAAAATTGCAGAGCAGATAATTCTGCCTGCCTTATGTGGCTGCTTTGAAGATTAATGAGGTAATGCTTAAAAAGTGCTGGGGATGAAAGGTTCAATAGAAATGTTTGTGTACTCTGCCAAGAAGAGCTCTCTTCCAGAGCTGGTGTTTTTAAAATAAATAGAAACACCTAGTGTTCCTGGTGCCTTCATCCTATTATTAAGAAGCTAACACATTGGTAGCTGGACAAATATTGATATTTGATCCTCTCTCTGTTTTTTTTAGTCTCCCTTGGACATTCTCTGCAGGGATGAGCCATGTCAGGTTGAGTCAGTCAATTCATGTAGATGTAAGAGCAGGAGGACAAGCATCCAATCCATGAGCCTTAGACAGGGTGAGGCTGCACATTGATGCCCAAGCCCCCAGGGCTTAAGAGCCCAGCAAAGCAAACACAGACACATGCATGTACACATTAGTAGATCTAGACAGACCTAATTTCACATTTGCATACATATGTATTTGGTGCAATTTTGAAAACTACAAAACAACCCTTCATGGTTTGGTATTGGTTTTGTTTCTAATGATGTATTGGGATGAGGAATAGGGGCTCTGTAGAGTGCTTAGGGCATCTAAGGGCATAATCCTGCCCTGGCCAGGAGAAATAGCAGCAGAAGAGGTATGAGTGGCTCTTCTTGTAGCTGCAGGAAGAGGTCAGTGATTCTAAGCGTGTAAGGTTTCCTGAGTATATTCTGTAATTTTGTTTCTCTATTTTTTCCCTCTGTGTTAGAGACGTATGCTTGATTTACACTTGGGTGCTCAAAGGTTGACATCACCAATTTACATCTTATTCTGCAGCATGACCTGAGGGAACAACAGTGGTGTGGCTGGAGAATTGCAAAGGGAGTAGCGACTTACCAGGGAGAATATAGCAGATGAGAAAGACCTGGACCATCTTCTTATTTTATTGTTACCTTTGATAGAGAAGAGGAGATTGATGGGAAAATGGAGGCCTCCTATATTTCTATAAAACTAGTCCAAATATTTTATGGAAGGAAAAGCAGGGCTTCTAGACAGAACAGTAAAATTAGTAAATCTATTTCTCCTTTTTATCTCAGGGTAGAATCTGTTTTCTTAACCCTTTGCATTTTTTTGTCCCAAATGTTGGACTTTGCATTTTAAAATAAAACACCTAGAAATAATGTACCAGAAAATTCTCTGGAAAGAAATTTTTATACTTGTTTTGCTTATGTGAAAACCTAGATAATGAGTATGTTTAAATATATTACTAATGATACTATAATTCCAAGCACTTGGGTTTCAGAATGGGATGAAGGATTTTTTCAGAGAATTAAAGAAGATAGAGAGGGAGGTTAAAACCTGGTAAAGGTCTTCTAACACTGGGGTTGTTAGGAAGAGAGAAATTGGGTCTCTAACTTGTCCAGGAAATGGACAAGGAGGCCCAAACCACCTTCCCTTTTGTTCTTGCCAGTCTGCAAGAACCTCTGCTTGCCCACAGAAGGAAACTTGACAACATTTGGCCTATAAACACCGGCATACCAACTGTACTAAATCTCTGCTCAGCTATTTTGGGTAAGCTAGAGGAAAAATAGCAGACTGCATAGGAGGAAGCTTGGGGGCCCGCCAAGGCCATGACGTACAGGTTTCCAAGCAAAGCTATGGATGAATCAGAAAAAAACATGTCTGAGTCACGCTCAGATATAAGGCTTCCTGTTCTTGAGTTTCTCGGCTTATATCACAGGAAGAAGAGGTAGGGATTCACAATAACTTTCCAACCTCTCAGAGGTCATACAACCCACCATCAGACCATTTTGTTGAAGCTTCCTGAAACCTACAAGGGGATGTTGGTGGAGGTGTTCTCTGTATTCTTTTTACTTTGCCATTTGGCCATTAAATAACTCATATACCTTTTTCAATGAAGGCAAAGATTCCCAGTGGAGAAATAATTAAAACCACTGGTATTTTCCTAAAGCTGTTTCATGTTTCAACAGCTCCAGTGAGTGGCTGCATAGCAGTAGCATTCATACTGCTGTTAGCTTGGAAAATAAAGAGACTTTGAAAAAGAATATTTTTCTTGTGTTAGGTTATTCCCAGTTTTGACCCGATAGCTGGGTCAGTGGTTTATTTTTCTTTTATCAGATGTGAATGGAATTGGTAGCAGGGTCATCTACTAGACATTGGATAAAATAACTCAGAAAAAATGTCACCAAATTTCAAACCCACATGTAAATAAATCTAGGGGTCTCTCCTCTCTTCCTGTTTTTCATAGGAAGGATCTGGGTTACATCTGTCAAAATCTCATAGCTTTTCAGAAAAATTAATTTTATATCTTAAATGGTCAGGTAAATTTTGGATGTGATGTAAACAAAGGTTGTTTTAAATATAAGCATTTTAGGAATATGTTTATTCTTTGTTCAGAGAACATCTGAACCAAGGCTCAATAACTTCAGAATTGTTCGGTTCGGTAATGATGTGATGTCATTTTAAAATTCTTGGGGGGAAATATTTCTCCTTCTGTCCTTCTAAGTACTTTGGTTGGTCTAGTAATCAAATTAATAGAAGACAGATTAATAGGAGAAAAAAACAAATTTAATTTCCTATGGATAGAGGAGCCACTAAGAATATGAGGGCCCACAAGGCATTCAGGCAATTGGAGCTCCTGTGTCATCCTGAGCTGAGGACAAAGGGTAGCAGCCCGACATTTAAAAGAGGAGAAGGCAATTCTCATGGAGATGAAAAAACAAATGTTTGCTGTGACGTGTAGAGACAGTGGGACACAGACAGAGCTTTGGTCTCTAAGCTCAGAGGAGTTCCCCTGCCACATGTAACTCATACTCTTCGTAGTTATCTCTAGGTCTCTTCTTGAACCTGGCCTTTTATCTAAAATCTTTTAGGCAGCTAGGGGGGAGTAAAAAGTACTGTTTGAGACTTTTGGGTCTTAACTGTCTTTACTTCGAAATAATCTGTGTTCCAGGGCAGCACATTTTAGGGAGACTTCTTCTGAACCCGTACAAAAATCATACAGCTAACATTTGTTTTGAATTGTTTATTTCTTATTGCAATTTTTTCCATTACCATTTATCCCCCCTTATACCGTCTTCTACCTCCACCCATCCCCCACTCCCAACAATCACCACACCGTTGTCCATGTCCATAAGTTCTTTTTCTTTTTTGCTCGATCCCTCCACCTTTAACTCCCCCCATGCAGAGCATTTTAAAATATGAAATTTTCGCATAAAATAAGCCTGTATTTTTAAGACCAATTGGATTAGTCAGCTTGGGCTGCCATAACAACAGAATCTGCTCCCTGTGTTGGTTATGGACTATGAGCTATCTTCCATATTATCATCACATTACATTACAACAGGCATCTTGATTTAATGTGGACCCCTCCACCGCCTCGCACCCCCAGTCTCAGGATTGCAGTTATTAACGATGGTATCCTTGACAGCAAGACTTTACTTATTGAGGCTCATTATATTAGAGGCTCAATAAAGATCTCTTAGTGAGTAAATATCGCTTGATATATCCATTCGTGTATTTAAGGGAATGATTTAGCTGTTAAATTTGAAGTACTTTGAATCTATTTGTGTTAAAATGATTTGGACAAATGACAAATTTTCTCTAAATTAATTGTCCTCTTTATTCAAGGGATATTCAAGATGTTTGTGAAATCTGATTCACCAAACGAGTAGAAGCTGTAAATGGGTCCTTGTTCTTCTTTTCTTGTCTTTTTTAAATCCCAAGTTCCTGTGTTTCGAGAGAGGCAGGTCCTTTAGGGACTTCATCTTTTGACCAAAAGCAGAAAGTCTCAGGGACCTGCTTTTGAGAAACTGGCAGTTTAGTTTGACATGATGTTGCTGGAAAGACGTCAGTTAAGAGATTGAGAGATGCCTGTTAGCCTGGTGCTCCCTGCACTGCAGTGCTGGCCAACGCAGCCCTGCACGTGGTTCAGAATCTCTGAAAGGCGAGTAGGTGGCTGGAGGCATGGCAAGGACGCCATGGTTCTTCTATTCACCGTTATTCCTCCTTGTTTTCTCATTTTTATTTTATCATATTTTTTCTTTTGGTCTTTTATTCTCTCACTTACTGCTCCATTTCAAAGAACATGGCCTATTTAGATTCTAACATTAGTTCTGAGAAGAGACTCATAAGGCAGGCAGTAGAGAGAAGGTATGCAGATGAACAGAGAAATACAAAAAAGGCAATTTAAGTGCATATGAAACTAAAACTATGCTTCTGCTTATTTTTTGCCTCTATTGAGGACTCACAGCATATACTTTGTAGTTTTATTTTATATGGTGATCTCCTTTCTCTTTGACTTCTAAATTCTCTCTGCTATTGGCAATATTCAAGACTGTGTATTCATGCACTATTACTATGTCTATATGAAAAATGTACTCCAAAACTCTGTTGTCTGATGTATTACACCAGTAATCTCATCATCTGAATCTTATCTGAGGGGCAGTGGCAGGATGGGGGACTTGGAGGGGTGTGCTTTGTAAAAGTTATGGGAGGGCAGAGGGGAGAGTTTGGACTACAGAGCACTATAGTTCCCTTGAGAACTATTTATCCCCATTATGACTATTTGCATTCCCTGCCAAGCTTCCGTTTCTCCCTTTCTGCCGTTCTCATTTTCTCAGCTGCTTCTCTGCTAGGATTGGCCTGGATGCAGATTTCTGGGTTGCAGCTCTGTGCCCTTGTGCTTCTTACAAGGAGCAGCTCCCTGGACTGACTTGGCAGAGTTGCACTTAAGGGTTGTGGCTGGCACACTTTCTCTGCTATCAGTCTCCTGTTCAATTAGTGTTGTATGACGGCCGAGGGAGTGTCTGCAGTCTTCCTGGGGAGTGACAGCCAAAACCTGCGTTTTGTTTGGTGACCCTACAGGGGCTTCTCCGTCAGGATATGAATCCCTGGCGCACAACTCGCTGCATCTCATTCTCTGCTAATTTGCATCTTAAGCGAAGCATCTTACTTTCTCGTCATCCATATTTATGATCTATCATAGTACATGGGTGACTCCTTTCAGTGAAATTTTCCAATGCCATTAGTCTCTGTATTCCAAATCAGGGCCACCCAGATAAACAGGCAAATAATTTAGCAGATCTCAAAGAGGGATTAGATAAACAGGGGTAAATAAGAATAAAATAACACTTGAAGTGAAGCCAATTTAGAGAAAAAAATGCACATTTTATGTCAACATCTGGTCACTTTAAATGATCTATTAATAGTAGTAATAAAAAGTTCCCTAATATTTGTATAGTATTTAAAAATACAGCAAGCACTTCCACATGCATCTTTTCCCCTGTGTTCCCTTTAAAAACTGTGAAGTTTAGCAGAATGGGAATGCAGATGAGAGAACTATCAGAAAGATGAAAGACTTAACAAAAGTCCTGAGAAGACTCGACCCGAAACACTAACTTTCTGTGTCCTAGTCTCATGCTCTGTCACTACAACATGTTGTTGAATAGAGTAATTTTAGACTGGATACATGCTTAGAAAATTCTTCTCCAACTAACAAATCATAACTGGAGCTCCATACCAGGTACTGTGTGAGGTTCCAGGTATACAAAGTTGAATAGAAATGGAACCTTCACATTTGTGCTGCTTACTGGTGTTGACAGCAGTGTTTATTCTCTGAGATTAGCATGAGCAGTGTGGTATGGATACCTTAGCATCATCTGTCTTCAACAGCTTTCCAAGATGGAACCACCTCCCAGGCTTTGAACTGGCTTTGTGTTTCCTACTAAACAAAGAAGAACTTGTATCCTACACAGTGTCTGTTCTTAGATGAACAGGGACAGCTCTTTTCATATGTGCATGAAGATGAATCCTAAGGAAGCCTGGATGGCAGTTTGGCCCTCTTGATGTACTGTGACAAGTATGTGAGGATATATTTAACCTGGTAAACTTTGTCTTGCTTCTACTAGATAAGTGTGGCTCAGTGAGGGTTGAGAGTGTGTGTGTGAGAGAGTCTGAAAGGAGGGGGAAAGGAGAAATCTATAGTTTGGACTGGTCTTAAGATATGTTGTATGACTTTTGATCATCTCTTATTGGAAAGTCCTCCCCTATCTCTAAAAATACCTTTCCTACCTTGTGGTGGTGACCATCTGTTTCTCTTTTTTCTTGTTTGGATGGTTGGTCTACAGTTCTCACTCCACTTTTTAAACTCTGAACTCTTGTTAGCATAAAATGTGGCTTGCCCTGTTCCTTCTTACTTTCTCAAAAGTACAATTGCTAAATTGCTAAAATAAATATCATTATTTTTTCTGCTGTCATTTTCTTTTACTTTAACATAATAGCAGACAGAAATTACAAGGCCCTATATCTTAAAACTATTCTTTCAACTCACAAGTTTCCTATCCTATAAGTTTTTCTTTTCCGTGCCTCACCATTTTTATTCCTGCTGTAAGCTTAAATGTGGACGCCACTAGATTCAATTCTCTCTCTCTACTGAGGGGTGTCCCACCTTTTGGCATCTCTGGGCCACACTGGAAGAAGAGTTGTTTTGGGCCACACATTAAATACATTGTAACATGCAATCACAAAAAAAATCTCACAGTGTTTTAGTAAATTTATGATTTTGTGTTGGGAGGCATTCACAGCAATCCTGGGCTGCTTGCGGCCCACAGACCACAGGTTGGACACCCCTATGCGCCATTGGATATTTTATTTGTATTCACTCATTCAATAATTATCCAGCTCACAGTGATTTACAGATCAGCAGTGGCTGCTATATCACGTTAGACAGATGTCCGCTACTTCCTCCAAAATGCTCATATTTAAAAAGTTCTCCAAACCCCCATATTAAAAATAAAACTGAAAACAACAAAGTAAAGAAAAATGTTGCCTTTCCCAGCCTGTCTTTTTTGTCGTTCCTGTGTTTGCCATCTTGTTAATGCCGCCGCCCTTCCCCAGGCTAGAACTGAGGCAGCTTTGACTTCTCTCTCGTACTCTGAGTGCAGGTATCTGCTCAAACCAACCCAGTTCTTAGCTGTCTCTGGAAGCTCCCTTCAGTATCCCCCATTTACTATCCTGCACTTTCATCACTTTCCCCTTAGACTGCTGCAATAGCTTTCTATATTTTCAGTGGTTCACTTGTAACTTTTCAGGTGGGAATGACTTGGTTTCCAAGTAGATAGTTAGAACTCTTGTAGTAACCAGGACAGTTCCCTATACATGGTAGAGACACAGTACGTATTTGTGAAAATTTTAAAAGTAATTTTTTTCAATCAAAGTTGACATACATTATGTTTCAGATGTACAACCCAGTGATTAGACATACAATTACTAAGTGATCACCCCTGACATCATACATAATTATTATAATATTGACGATTCCCTGTACTGTGCTTTACATCCCTGTGACTACTCTGTTAACTACCATTTGTATTTCTTAATCCCGTTACCTTATTCTCCCATCCTCCAACCCTCCCCTCTGGCAACTGTCAAGATGTTCTTGTATTTATGAATCTGTTTCTGTTCTGCTTGTTCATTTATTTTGTTTTTTAGATTCACATGTAAGTGAAAGCATATGGCATTTGTCTTCCTTTGTCTTATTTCACTCAGCATAATACCCTCTGGGTCCATCCATGTAGTTGCAGATAGCAAGAGTTCATTCTTTTGTACGGCTGGGTCATATTCCATTATATGTACGCACCACTTTTTTTATCCATTCACCTATTGATGGACACTTAAGTTGCTTCCATATCTTGGCTATTGTAAATAATGCTGTAATTAACATATGGATGTATATGTCCTTTCAATTTAGTGTTTTGGGTTTCTTTGGATAAATACCCAGAAGTGGAATTACTGGTTTCCTCTTTGTTTCTTGTTATATAGCCCTTGATTTAAAGCTTATTTTGTTTGGTATAAGTATTGCTACCCCAGCTTTTTACTTTATTTGCTTCCATTGTCATGATATAATTTTTTCCATCCCTTTACTTTTAGTCTGTTTGTGTCTTTAGATCTGGAGTGCATCTCTTGTAGACAGCACAAGTAAAGGCCTTGTTTTGTGATCTATTCAGCCTCCATATGTCTTTTGATTGGAACATTTAATTCATTTGCTTTTAAAGTAATTGTTGGTAGGTATGTATTTATTGTCATTTTATTATTCATATTTTTTCTCTTGTTTTCTTCTTAAAGAAGACCCTTTCACGTGTCTTGTAATACTGGTTGGTGATGAAATCTTTATTTAGCTTTTCCTACTTTGGGAAGGTCTTTATCTATCCTTCAATTCTGAATGATAATTTTATTGGGGAGAGTAATCTT
>VMDR010026439.1:0-14029 GCA_007922815.1 Macrotus californicus
CTGGTTTTTTCAAGAGTAATTGAAAATACCACATCCTGGTTTCCCATAGTGTCTGACATACTGCAGGCCCTTGATAAGGATTTTTGGGATGACTACACTGACAAACCACACAAAATGTTTATAGTATAGCTAAGAAATGGCACTAAGATCTCAGAAATAACGTGATGTTTTTACTGATGTTTCAGCACGGGTTTGTTAAGCATTCATTTATTCACTCTCCCATGATATTGGAAAGCATGTCATTTCACACCCCACGCTTTCCAACCTCCATTTGCCATAGGAGTCCAGTCATTTTTACTCTCCTTCCCACAAGACTTTTCGATGACTAACACGATGCAGACTCTGAAAGTACTTTGAAAGAAAGTCATTTTCACAGGAAAAATGCTGTCACGTAAACAACTGACAGTGGCCACGAATGGTCTGTTGCTGTTACAAAAACAAACAAAAGCTTGGTAGACCATCAACGTGCTTCCAGTTGGTCAATAAAGGTTTGTGATTTTGATTCAGAAGTAAAAATGAATTTCCCATATAAAAATTCATGAAGACAGGTACCACCTGTCCTGCCAGACCACAGTGAGGAGGAGGAGGCTGATTGCACGTTAGGTATTTCCTGTGGGCTCCGCTGAGTCTGTGATTATAAACGGTGAGTATTCATGTTTTAGAGTTGATGTGTGTTGATGACACAGTCTGCACTCTGCAGCTTGTCTCCAAGGTTCCGCATTACAGCCAAGCCGTGATAGGGAACCAGATTATGTAATAGTGACCTACCTCACCTTCTTACATAACATTTCACACTCTCACAGTGCTCTGTACTTGGATGGCAATTATTCCTCACAGAGTTTCGGGGAAGAATGTTGTTAAGTTTCGTTACTATACGTGATGTATAGTAATATGTGTCATATTAACTTGTCATTGGAAAAGTTAATTTACAGAAATATGACTTGGCAAAGTTTGATGTATAGGCTCCGCAAGTACCATCTCAATGGTAAAATCAGTTTCAGAACTGAGGTTTATCCACAAGTATTTATTTAGAACTACTATGTGTCTACAGCTGTAGTAAATGCAAGAGCTACATGTGTTTTCATAAGCTCATCGTCTGAATTAGAGAGAGTGAAGACTTGAAACTCAAAATAGATGTGATTGAACAGTCCAGTGTACCTCAAGGGTTGTAGCCACCTCCATGTGTAAATCAATACACATCAGGAACCAGATGCTTAGAGCCAAAATCAGGCCTCCAGGGTCACTTACATCTTCAAATGATGGAGATACATGGGCATCCTGGATTCCCTCTTGAGGGAAGGTTTAAAGCTATTTTTAAAATATGTATGCTATTGCATCTTGTGGTAGTACTTAGTTGGCCAAAATGTTCATTCATTGTTTTCTATAAGGTAGCTCTAGTAGCACTTAGTTATTTTTAACTTCATTCAGAATAATTTTGTCAGATTGTATTGTGACATCTGTCATATCAGCATGCTTTTAAAAGAAAAAGTATGTAACGTTTTTGGCATATTATGGTTTATCATTTCAAGAAAGGTAAGAACACAGCTGAAACACACAGTGAAAGATTTGTGCAGAGTATGTAGAGAAGATGCTGTGACGTGTCAAAAGTGGTTTGTGAAGTTCATGCTGGAGATTTCTCGCTGCACGATGCTCCACAGTTGGGTAGATCAGTTGAAGTTGACAGTGATCAAATCAAGACATTAATTGAGAAAAATCAACATTATACCATGTGGGAGATAGCTGACATACTCAAAATATCAAAATCAATAAAGTTACTGGTGGAAATGAAAACTGTGTCTTTTATTTTATGGAAAAAATATGACCAACCCAATAGAATTCTTTGCAAAACAACAGTGGTAAAGGAAAGGAGGACTCCTCAGTTAGCATGAAAACTAGCATCCCCACACTTATCCCATGCCCCCTCGAGGGTGGTTTCCTCTCCAGGTGAGAACCACTGGATGTTGGGATATTCCAGAATGTACTGTGTCTCCTTAGCCCATTTTAACTGTGAAGATCCACAGAGAGTCATGTAAAGCAAAATTCCACTCGGTTAAGAGTGGTTGTGATTACCTATGCTTCTGACTTTCAAGGCGAATCATTCCATTTCTGAGACAATTTCAACAGTATAAAAAATTATTAACATAAGGAGGCTAGAACTTCTGGTCAAACATGTAGACTGAACTCTTATACACCATAACCAAACCTTACAAAAAATCACGGTAAGAGGATTAAAAGCTCACAAGGATCACAAAAACAGGAGAGGAGACAACATTGAATGTAAAGTGTAAGCCTGATCATATCACTACCTATTCAAGAGGCCTTTCCACCTGACTGAGTAAAGTCTAAGGTGCGTGCCAAGCCTACAGAACCGTCACAGACACTGTCACCACCACTATTCTCTGGTCACCTTCTCCTTTCCTGCCACACTGGCCTTTTTGCTGTTCCTTATGCAGACTAAGCTAGTGCTCCTCCTTCAGGTTCTTTGCATTTGAATGTCTCTGTGCTTGGAGCACACTCTCCTGAGAAAACCTGCATGGGCTCCTACCCTAACTGTTTCCTCAGGCTTCAGTTCAAGTGCTTGCTTCCTTGTGGGAGAGACTTTCTCTAGACGTGCACTGTCAAACAACACTCCTGTCACTGTTACCTTTGTCACCCTAACATACTTTTCTTCAGAGCATTTACTGCCATTAGACATATTTCATTTTTGTATGTATCTGTCTCCTCCCCTAGTATATAAATTTTAAGAGGGAGGAACAATATGATGTCAATTAATTGTCAATTTGATCAAGAAATGTCAGCAATTGTTTTCCAAAAAATGGAAAACATGTATGTGAGAGTTAACTGACTTCATAGAGAAGACCTGCAGGTTGGATGTTAGCAGAAGCCAACCAAGTCATACTGCAGAACTGTAAATATCTCAGAAACTGGAGGCGCCACATACCTCAGAGAAAGGGGGTGAATGGAAGATTTGAAATATAAAATTGTAAGGATCAGTTGAAATTCCTGTAAGAGAAATTAGATCCCTAGTATTCTTTCTAACTTTATATAACCGGGTGATTAGCTCTCTTCAAGCCTGGAGTAAGAGTAGAATTTTAGTCTTTGGAAAATTGAAGTAGATACAGAGAGAAGAAGAAATTATCCAAGAAATAAACTAAGATAATTTCTGAGTACTGAAATCTGTGAAATTCTATTTTGAAGAGGCCCCTCAAATTTCCTTCAAAATACATAAAAGTCCACATCAAACACGCCATCATGGAATATCAGAATGACCATAAAAACTTCCAGAGAGAGAGGTATTAAAAATAAGAAGGTTGGAAACGAATACAAAGTAATATTGAATGTAAACTGTGAATGAAAAAATACAATTTTTAAAATATGAATGAATTTATTTTTAAAATAAGAAGGTTGTATCATAAATATTAAACATTAGAAATTTCAATAGATTTCTCATAACAGTACTAGAAGCTAGAAGGTAGTTAGAAAAGACTTCAGATTTCAGAGGAGTAATTCTAAACTCAATCAAATTATCACTTAAGTGGGAAGGTAAAGAAAAAAATCATACATGGAATGTCTAATAGTACAGATCTGGTTATTCTCTAGAATAGCAGTTACCTCTCTCATATGAAAGTGCAGGGCTATCTATGCAGTTCAGGACTGGCATGGAGGCCCTGGCTCCACGGAGCCCTCAGGGACACAGGCTGCTTACAACACGTTGCTCCATCATCCCCAGATTTGGCTCATGTTCTCATAGTCCAAGGTAGCATCTATATTCTAGGGATGAAAGTGATGCACTACAGCTCCCTCTCACGAAAGGTCCACAGAAGATGCCGCTTGGTGTTTTGGCTCCTAATCCATTCTACATAATTTAGTCACAGTAAACTCATATAACTGCTCAGGAGTCTGGGAAATGCAGTATTCATTCTGGACAGGTAGGTATGGGCTCAGCTAAATAACTATAAGAGAAGAGGAATGGAAATATTGGTGGCGACCAGTAGCTTCTCTCATGCGAGGACTCAAACAGCATCCCTGGGCTAAATCTTTCTTAGGTAACTACTTCAATATGTGTGCCAGTAAAAGAGGGAAATAAACCAGAAAGGAGGAAGATGTGATATCTAGGGTGAGGAGCTCCAATAGAAAGGAGAAAGTCTCAGGATGATGGCAAAGGAAATCCCAAGACAGCAGCTCTGTGGTACCCTCGAAGAGCAACCTGTTTAGATTGGAGCAGAGTAGCAGAGAACGACAGGGATGTTACTCAAAGGGAAAAAAAGAAACTGATAAATTACATAATATGTTTGAGACTGTATTCACAGCAGTTTTATAGATAGATTAAAATTTTGATTATCTCTTAATAATAGTATACATTAATAATAGTACCTAGAAAACAAAGAGACTAAAGAAAAGCCAAACATGGTATGTGTTACCTCTAAGGAAAACCAAAATGTCCTGCAATAAAGGAAATGCAATCATAGCCCAGTATATGGCTCAGTGGTGAACAAAATGGAAAAGCATAGACACTGAATATAATGTAACTCTCTGAGGAAAAGAGGAGGGAAATGTGAAATGCGTGTGTACGTAAAGTAAAAGAGCAGCATTCTTATCTCCCATACTGGAAGTCAATGGATACATTTTCATGTTGAAATATAAGGATAGAAAGGATATTGCCATAAGTATGGTACTTAGAAATGCCAGCAGAAATAAATTAAAGAGTTAAAGGATTACTTTTAGGGGGCAGGATTTGGGTGAAGAGGAAATAGCGTAGGCAGCTACCCGTGCCCATCATCATTCCCCACAGCACTCTGACTTTTAGATTGTGTTACTGCAATCCCTTGATTTAAAAGGAACAGAAGAAGCTATGGTGAAAAAAGACGAGATGAAATTCAAACCTTTTCTATTAAAGGTTCTTTGTGGATATTCTTTCTCTACCCCTGCCTGCAATAGTCAAAGTGGAGGTTTCCAAGGTTTCCATTCCTTTGTCTCAAAATTGATTGTCTGTTGGCAGAATTACTGTTATTAGACAACTAACATTATTTGAGCACTCACTGTATGCCAGGATTGTTTAATTTAATCCTCCAAAGAGTCCAGTGAACTAGGCAGTGTTCTTACCCGTACTGCACAGAGGGAAGTAGAGCTTGAGCAGCTTACTTCACTTTCCCAAGGTTCCATGGCAAGTTTAAAAAAACTCAATAAAGCAACATAATTGAAAAGAGCAACTCATTTAGGGGTCTCTAAGCCTGACCTGTGAATATAATGTACCCTTTGAAAACTCCAGTAAACTTGGTGCAAATTTAGACATTTGCAGCACTTTTCACCCGATCGGACACCCAAGAAGTCTCCAACAGACAGCCTCAGGCCAGATGTGTGGCACCCAGGTCTGGTCTCCTCTGCACTGAGCATGCCAAGAACACTAAAGGACGCATGATGTCAGTGCCTTCATAGCATAAATGTCACACTGAGACTTTGGGGCTCCATCAGTACAAGTTCCCATTTATAAGGGCTTCAGTGAAAAGTCAGATTAGGCAGTAGTCACCTCTCTGCTGTGTTTAACAGGTTGTGCATCTAAGAGGTCAAAGAAGTAGAGGAGACAGGAGAATGAAAGAAGAAAGTGAACTATCCAGTTGGCTTTTCCAGTCTTCACCCTTTTCCCACCCATGTTGCAAAGCTCTAAGTTTATTTTCTTATGACCGACTTCTCCAAGCAGAATGATGAAGTGGGAAATGTGAGTATCTTTAGTGCCTTTCCATTCCATTCTAGTCTTTTTAGTGCCTTTCCATGGGTTTTGGATGTCCCAATTGTTTTGATCCTCTTTTCTCTGATACAAGATGTACTTTTCAAGTGTTTCCTCCTAGATTATTATAAGATTCTAGGAAACTAACCCTGGTAATCCCATGACTTTGGCTTAACATGCCAACAAGGCCTTGAACAGGGCTTCTCTGGGGACTCGATGGGCCATTGCCACCCCCCACTCATAATGGCAGTGATATATCTTCATTCGAATAAAATGACCATTTGACAATTTGAACAGAGGAGAGAGTGGGTAGGACAGCATATACGCAAAACCATAGAGCTTGAGGGAGACTTCTGATTTAGATGAATTCGGTATTATTAAACTATAATGTTGAATACCACAAGGGGAACAGGCTTTTGGAGGAAGATGAGGAGTTCAATTTTGATGAAGTCGAGTTAGAAATCTGGTGGACACCCAAATGGAGATGATCAATAGGTCTTTGTCCTGTTCAGGGCAATGTGGCAGCAGAATGCTGAAGATGCCATAGAATCCAAACTAGGGGGACAGCGCTGAGAACAGCTTCAGTCTTACTCAGGGCGTGGTCCCATAGTCTGGACCAAAAAGATTGTTTTTCCAGACATCAAGGGATGAACGGAAATAGCTCAATCCTCTGTTTTAGTTTCACTGCCTCCTTCTACCCTTCAGAGCAATCCCTTCTAATTATCCTCATCTGTTTCTGCTTTGATTGCTTTTCTGGCTCACTGTTTACCCCAGCCTGGGGCTTGCAGATCCCATGCTTCCACTGCCCACTCCTGTCCCCACCAAAGACACTGCTGATTGGGCAAGGCTCTCCTTCCTTTGGGTGCAGGTGATCAACAATGCTTCTCTACCTGGTGTTCCCAGCAGCAACCAACAAGCAGAGCCGGCACAAGGGACAAAACCAATCTCTCTGCATTGTCCTTGCCTAGGCTGATCCTCTAACATGGAGTCAGTGATTTGGGTTTTCTTTGAGATCTTTTTTTCCTCTCATTTTCTAAACATCCCTACACAATTTTTCATATTTCAGCTCCTCCTTGGTTACCAGTCATTATCTGGGGCCTCCAACTTCCAAACCCAGACCACAGATGTAACAAACTGGAATTATGAAAGTGCAGTGGAAAAGGCTCGAGCTGCGGACTCAGATGTGGGTTCAAATCTTTGTTCCATTATTTGCAAACCATGTGACTTGAAAATGTCACCTGACCTCCCCGAGCCTCTGTTTCCACAGATGCAACACGGTGAAACATATCTATCTTGCAGGATTATTTGGAACCTAGCTAATTTACATAAAACTGGGTCAATAAATATTTATTTTTATTACCATGACCATTCTCTGCTTCATGCATTTCCTCTGGAAGACTTAAGTTCCTGGAGAGCTAACAGTGTGTGTTATTTATCTTTGTATCTCACACAATGCTAGCACAACATAGGTCTTCGCTATATTCTCAATACATTCTTCTTACATAAATGGATAAATTACTTGATGATTTTTGCCAAGGGGTCGGATAGAAATCTATTGTTTTTATTTTAAATAAACCAGGGTATATCATAGCATAGAATGCAAGTGATTATCTTAAAAATAAAAGCCAGCATTTACTGCATGTTCACTGTATGCCAGACCCTCTTGAGAGTACTTCACTTGAATTACTCATTCACTCTGCAAAATAGCCCCATGAAGAGGTTGCTATTATTACTCCCACTAAACAGATAAAGTAATTGAGGCAGAAGGAGGATAGGCCACTCATTCAAGGCCACCCAGTTAGTCAGTAGTGCGGCACAGGGATTCAAGATCCAACCTCCTGGCTTCAAGAACCTATGTTCATTAAACTTTATGCTGTACATTTGGGAAACTTGAAAAAACATCTGCTTTTGGCTGACCTCTTCAGGTTTTGTCCCTAACTCTTATTCACTTTTGGCTGTAGTTAGATCCACTTTCATGAAAAAGTTGGAGAAGCTGTGCCTAAGGTAATCTAAGCACCAACGTCCAAGCTCAAGCAACTTCCTATTAGCAGATGATTTCTAACATTCAAAATAGATTCAGAGAATTTTCTCAAAACAAAACCAAGAACTTACTTCAAATAAGGAAGCCACACTAGTTTGTAGAAAAACTATCATGTTCCTTTTTCCCAAGGTTAACCAAAAAGTTGTCTAACCAAAAAGTTGTTTATAAGCATACACTGGTGTCATTATCTATTTTAAGATTTTATTTATCTGTCTTCATATGCAAATGTATCCACCTTTATATGTGCTTTCTGCATGCTGATGAGTGCACCTGGAATTGAGACACAGGAGATTAAGCAGGTAGGGGCTACAGTGGTGGTAAAGTTGGGATGAGTGAAGAGATAAACAGAAAATGGGGTTTAACATACTCCCCACACACGCCTGCCTTTCTTTTTCTTTGCTGCTTACTCCCTGCAGGGAAGATTCCCCAGGGGAGCCCAGGACAACAGGCCCCTTCTCCAGCTCATCTGCACCCAAAACGCTCTTGTAGTGTGCCCACACTTAGCAGATTTGGGGGAGAGGTTTTAAATAGTTCAATGGTCTGCTCAAATACATCATGAATTTTTTGAGGAGTAGTGATAGTTTTTATTTCTTTTTGACAATCTTTCTTAATCTTTCTTGCTTTGCTGCAGATTTTTTAAAAAGTATTTGATGTTTAAGCAAAGAAAAAGCCACAGACAGTAACTGAGCAGAAATTTCAAGCTCCATCAAGTATAGAACTAATCCCTTCACTGTCAAGCCTCAAGCTTTCTACAACACCAGCCATGAAGATCAATGCCTAGAATTCCCATCTTCACTGACTAAGCAGTAGGTCCAAGCGGGAGAAGTGAAGAATATCTAGAGGCAAAGCCAAGATGAAGAGTAAATTGGTGTTAGAGTGGAAAGGGCAGAAGACTGAGAATCAGAAGTACTAGACCCTTACCCTCACCAGTAACTAAAATATGACCATGAGAAATTCACTTCCTCTCTTGACCTTAATTTACTCATAATAAAATAATAATCATAGCTAACATTTAATGTGAACCCACTGAAGATATCAGATGCTGTCCTACTCTCAAACATATTAACTCATTTAATCTGGGTAGCAGCACTATGAGGTTGGTACTAATAATATCTTCATTTTTTCCAAGTAAGAAAAGTAAGGGACAAAGGAACTGAGTAACCTGCTCAGGGTCTCAAAGCTCCCAAGGTGTAGAGCCAGGGTTCTCACCCAGGCAATCTGAGTCCAGAGTCCCTGACACACTTGTATGTCTAAGACCCTTTGCAAGTCTAAGTTTTTATTTTACTCTGAGGTGTCCTCCCTACCACCACTGCCAAAATCATTTTCAAATACACATACCTAAAAGGGTTCACCTATATGTGGCAGCTAAAGAACATAAAAAGCAACCAAAATAGAAACAGACTCATGATACAGAGAACAAACATGGTTGCCAGGAGGGAGGGGGCTGGGGAGGTTGGGGGGGCTAGGTAGAAAAGGTGAAGGGATTTGAGTCACAAAAGAGTCACAGAGCTGAAAATTACAGCATAGGAAATATAGCACATACATTGTAATAACTCTGCATGGGGCCTAGTAGATACTTGAAATATCAGGGGGACCACTCTGTAAAGTATGATTGCCTAACCACTATGCTGTACACCTGAAACTAATACAGAATAATATTGAATGTAAACTGTAATTGAACATTTAACCAAAAATTAAAATAAAAAGATAAAAGAGTTTTAAAGGCATGCTTCATAAAGTTACAAAAGTGTTTGGAACAAAAAAAATCCAAAAGTTTACTAAGGTTATTCAGATTTGAATTTCATTTAAAAATGTTTAGCCCTGACTGGTGTGGCTCAGTTGCTTGGGCTTTGTCCCACAAACCAAAAGGTTGCCGGTTCAATTCCCAGTCAGGGCATGTGTGAGAGGTAACCCATCAATGTTTCTCTCCCTCCATTCCTTCTCTCTCTAAAATAAATAAATAAATAAATAAATAAATAAATAAATAAATAAATGGCAACATTATAAAAATTTTTAGTTTGCATATATAATCTATTTCCTTTGGGTGGAGCTTATGAATTTTACATAGTTAGAACAGGTCAACTTTTATTATAACCAAGAAATGAGAAAATTGAAAGTAGTACTTATAACATCGGCTAAAATTTTTTAAATATTCATGTACATATTCATTTATGAGATAGAGTAATAATAACCAACATTTATAGAAAACTTAACTTGATCACGACACTTTTCAGAGTACTTTATATGGGCTATCTCATTTCAGTCTCACTAACCCCTAGGATGACAGCCTTATGAGATATTGTCCCCATTTTCCAGAGGGGTTAAGTAACTTGTACATAGTCACACAATTTAGCAAGAACCTTGGGATACAATCCAGTCACAGTCTGGCCCAAAGCCCTTTCAGTTAGTACTTAACTTCTCTATGTGAAAGGAATGGGAAATCACGAAAGATGGGTTTCGGAGGAAAGAAGGTAAACACCAGAGCCCGGGGAGCGATGTATTAAGTGTTTTAAAACCTGCTCAAAGACTTAGAATGGCAAACTTAAGACATGAAGAAAAACCAGTCCATAATGACTACTGGTCTTTGCCAATTTAAGCATATCATTAGCATTAAAATTAATTTTCCATTATCTATGTCATCTAGGACTTGGAAGAACACAAGGAATTCTAATCCTCAGAAGAAACTCAGACCTCATTTTAGTCAGTAGTTTCAGCCTTTTCCCTGACCAGACATTTTACAGAACCAGCCCAGTTATTACTGTTTGTAAAATAGAAGGTGATGGAATTTTGTTAGCCCTTTTTTTTCCCTCTGATTTATGCTGCAATGTAAGGTAAACTCGAAGTGGATAAAAGTCAGTTTGGAGAAAGAAAGGTAGGGGAGAATCATGTCCTGTGCCTGGATACTATTTCAGATGAATAATCAGTTCCTTATTCTTTGTCAGCCCAAATTCCTCTGAAATCTGTAACATATAAGATACTGGGGTAACCATTATATTTTTTTTTCAAATTTCTGTTGTGAAATGTGGAGAGTTGAACAAGTCTGAAGGCCAGTTACAACGCACTCAGGGTAACAGACACAGTAAGTACGTAGCAGCAAGTCCAAGAAACTCGAGATAGGGTAGCCTTTTCTTTATCTAAAAAACCACAAGGTTTTCCTTTGTTCTGAAATATTTCGTGTTGCCCATCATAGAAACATGCTTCATGGTCATTACAGCAAAAAAAGGTCAGAGTATTCCCTGCAGAAATGTAAATATGCATTACCGGAGATAGTTGGGTATCTTCTTTATAAGCACGAAGCAATGGGAAAGGATTTGTTTTTTTTTTTAATCGGATGCTTCCATCAATTTCTTGCTATAAACATATGATGTGCTTTAGCAAATTAACATTTAAATACGGGGTTTATATCCTTTTCTGGTTTGTTTTATGACCACAAAGAAAACCCACCTTGTCTTAGCTTTCAGTAGCATGAATCACAGACCTGTTATTCCCTTCTTCCCATCTCCCTTCTACAATTTTCAGACAAATAGCACTGTCTCCAGGAAAGCGGTCATTTCATTTCTGCCAGTTATGTTCTTTGTTCTGTTTCTACTTGACTTCCCAAAACCATATAACTAAAAGGAACATTGAGTGATCGTCTGGTCCAACCACCCCGTGATGGCATTTTTACAGCCTGCATGCCATGGATAGATAAGAGATCCTCTTAAAATATGGTTCTCTTCCAGTACGAAAACTAGATAATTCATCAACCAAGAAGTATTTAGACTTTACAAGAACCATTAAAACGATGACAGGAAAAAAATTTTTTATTAGTTTTCTTATCTATATAATATAGGAGATGATACTACCTACCTTGCAGGGTTGATGTGTTTTGCACAGAAGTCCATTGAAAGAGCTCAGCACAATTAGCTTGCTCTGCAGATAAGGAAACTAAAGTCAGGGAGGCGAAGTGGCATCATCAACTTATTCTGTGTTACAGTCACAGTGTCCTTAAGTGGTAACGTCTTGGTCTCGGGTCTTCAGATCTCAAGATTTTTCTTCTTGATCCCTGGTTGGTGGTGGTTTTTTATTTCCTGCCTCTGAATGTCTTATATTATATAGCAGTGCCTAATTTTTAAAGTTCTTCCACATCCATTCTTATTTGAGGTAGGTATTCTTATTTTTATGTCACAGAGGAGGAAACCTTAACAGAGAGAGAACAGCTTGTCTCTGGGCCTTTGGCTGTAGAGGCAGGCTAGGTCTTTAACGACTCTCTTCTGGTCCCAAACTTGGTGTTTTCCAGTGGCCCACAGCAGTTTCCAGAGTTTACAGTCTTGCTTGGGAACCCACATAAACACATGCAAAACAAAGAAAACTTAAATCTAAAAATTCTACGCTACTACTTATAAGTGGGAGACCAGAGTTCATGTATGATTTTTCAAATAATTCCCATACTATCTCCATCCTTACCAGCTCTCTTGTCATTTTTCTGAGCTCTGCCTCATGAAGTCCTTCCATTTAACTATACCAGTTTAGCCACTGTGCTTGCTTTCTCTTGAACTCCATCTCACTTGTGCATTAAATATTTTCAAGTACAAGTATTACATTACTTTCATTTTTAAACCTGGTTGTCTTCATAAATGTTCAACTTTGCTTAGAACTATTTCTCTTTTTGTTAATTGAAGAGACAGATTGCTCATTATTACACTGGGTTTACATGTTCACACAGACTGTTAAATACCTTCCACGTTATTCCCCAGCTCATGTGGCCATGTGGAGAGTTCCCAATGACTCAGCTTTCACAGCATGCCAAGTACTGTAGCTGTGAGCAATTCTTCCGTCTGACGGCAGGTCCTGTGTCCTGCCTTTGCCTTCCACTGAAAAGCACAACTGTGGTGGCCCATTCTATCTTGGATTATGGCCATTTTCATAATCTTTTGGTCTAGCAGAAAGCCATGTTCATTCTCTAAGGCTGTCTTGTGTAATTCGTCATGGTAAAGTCAAAGCAAGTGAAAAAGTACCTTGAGCAGCATACAAGCTGTGGGCCATGCTACCTAGGCTTGATCCTCAGTTCTGTCCAAGCTGTATGGCCATTACTTAGCTACTCTGCGCCTCAGTGTCTTTGTTTGGGAAATGGAGATAATAACCGTAGCAACCTCCTAGGATTATCATGATGATTAAATGAATCAATGAGCATAGAATGTTTGAACACGAGTGGTCAATACCTGTCATGTGTGGTATCTCATTTTGAGTTCATCAGCAGAATATGGCTGGCAGAATGTAGGAATGGTGATGTGTTATATTTTAGTTAGTTTGCTGAATCCTCAATAATAACCTAAAAGACCAGTGTAATTATCCTCATGTATGATGAAGAAATTGAGGTATAGAGAATAATAAATTTGCTCAAGTTAACATGGCTAAAAAATGGTGAAGAAGGTAAACTTAGATCAGTTTGATTTTTGTATACCAAATAATTATAGCAATAGCTGATATTTATTCAATGTTATGAGATACCAGGCACTAGGCTCTTTTTCCCACATAATAACCCTTTAAAATAAGCACTATTGTGATACTCATTTTACAGTTCAGGAAACCAAGGTTTAGTGAGTTCAAGTAACTTGAATAATTCGTCAAACTGATTCAAAATACAAAGTTTTTCTGAGAAGAGGAGTATCTCAAAACTAAAAGGTTAAAACTGAACAAACTCAGTAGTGTTTTTTGGCAAATTACTTCCGTTTAATGGAATAAAACATAATGGTTAAAAAACACTCTCTAATGGAGGATTAAATGTAAGACTATTTTAATATCTCTTTAATAATAAGTCATGTACAACTTAACACATTTCTAAATGAAGTCTGAAAGAACTGTACTTCCTCTTCTAGATTAGTCCATGAGCTGTATTTCATCAAATCTAAGACACATTTTTACAAATTTTAATATTTGAAATTAAGATTCTTACTAAAATTATAATTGGGGAAGATTTTTTAGTGACATAAGATAATAGTGCTTCTTACAGTCAATGACTTGTTAAGATTCAGTGAAGCCTGGTATTTTATATATCCTCTATTTTGTCATCTCATTATTATAGCCTCCAAGATAGGTTTTTATTTAAGAGCAAGCAAGCTCCTTACTCGGGCTTAAGGAAGGAATGAGAACACTTAACAAAAACACCTTTTTATTCATAATGCTCCATATTTCATGTAGTTACAATAAATCACAAGCTGATTCCTCATGGAGGGAAATACATGAAGGGATTTCCCTGAGCAGATTTAGGCTGATTCTGTACA
>VMDR010026440.1:0-14022 GCA_007922815.1 Macrotus californicus
GCGGTTCAGGGAGAACCGGATAACGCAGTAGAAAGCAGTGAGTTCACGGGGTTTGACAAAGCAATTCAAGGGAAGGAAAAAGTAAAGAGCTGAGTTCCGGCATTGTTCCTGAGATGACTGCCAAACTATCACAGATTCCGGCAGTTTATGAAAACAGTATTTTGTGTTTTCAAATATGCTCTTAAAATTTTCACGGGATGTATCAGATGGGATGCATTTTTGTCGTTTTTGGAAAATGTAGAGAAAACAGGCATGCCAAAGACCGAGAACAGCATGTGGGAATAACACTTTACATGCTATTTTTATGCCACTTTTTTTCCAGGGTATAAAGTGTTATGAAACATTAGCAGAGGCAATGCAGTGTTAAAAGGTTTTAAACTATACATCTATCTCTTTTATTGCATTGAGGTGTCCTGTTACATTTTTAACATATGCCATTATTATTAATGGCAGCCCATCATCATTACTGTAAATTAAACAGCAGATCAACTGCCACATAATATCATTGCAAAAGGTATACAGAAAAATGATGACAGGCTGGCAGGTGATTCATATGAAAAAAGTTAGATTAAAACTTTAGATAGAGTTAAATGCTGTCTGTCAATAAATTCTAGCTTAACAGTGTGGCCCTACAGGATATGAGCTGGTACCTTGTTGCTCCTGCTTATACAAATTTACACAGCAAAGTGTGTTCCATGTTTTAAAATATTAATATCCTTCGAAATGTGGCTGGAACTTCATTAATAAACTCAATGGTGGCATGTGGTTAATTAATCATATCAATGAGTCCTTACAGTGTCATCTGATGTGTCTCAGTACCGTGGCATTATGGGTACCCAGAGAGGAACTGGCTCATGGAAATTTTGGAGGGGGAGAGGAGGCGTGGGAGTAAGGGCTGTGTAGGCACATGAGAAGAGGAGCATGACGGGTGAGTGCAACAGGAACATTCCCAATATTTTACCTTTTCATACAAAGTAAACAGGTAGCTACTGAGCAGTTTCAGAAACACCGACCCATGTGCTGCCAAGATCCAGTAAGAAGCAAGACCCTTACTCTCCCTTCCCTAGGCTCCACTCCTTTTTTCGGGGCATGGTCCTCATTTGTGAACTGCAGTTACAGCAGTGGGACAGGAGCAAGGAAATGACGACCTATAAATTATCCCCAACCCAGTTTTCCCTCTTTGTCCTATCTCCAGTGCACTACTCCCAGAAGGCACACATCTGCCTGTCTCTCAGATCTTAAGAATAACACACTGTGAATGAAACTGATCTGAGCACACTCCCAAAGAAAGATTTTCTGTCCCTCCAATATTGGATCCTCAAAGGTTAGAAGTACTCTCATAGAACTGTTATTATATAAAGAGGTTAGACTTTTACAGGACTACTTATAAATATATTCAGCTACATTATGGGTTAAACAGGCTTTGGAGGGCTGACCAGGAAATTTAGTCTTCCTATAGAACAATGCTTCCATGGTAAATGATGTTCTAAATTCCAAACTGTCTATGATTTACCCGTGACTTTTCAAGTATGATTCCATTGCCAATTGGGAACTGTCTACACTGCTCCTTTATGCCATCAAGTGTATTTCACTGTATCTGTAGCTCAAAAGGCTAATTGTTGGTTCTTGGAAAATAGAATAAGTGAATCTTCAAAGCAGAAATCAGGTTGAGGAGGAATTCTGATGGAACCAATAAGGAGGTAAAACAACAAATAAGGGGTATGTCTCCAGCACCATCATCGGGATTATGCAGGAATTAGCTTGTGTTGTATTCTTATCTCAGAAGAAGCCCTGCTAAACTATTCGAAGCTGCTTTCTCAGAGGGATTATCTCCTTCAATCTGTTTTAATCACAACTAAATGCTTTCAATTGCTATATACTGTGCTGGAATTAGAGAATCAGAATTCCCCTAGATTTCTGTAACATGGTTGAAAAATGAAATACACACACATACATACACATTCTATTTGCAATTTAATGGCAATTGTCATCTGCCATTGTTCAGGTTAATAAGAAAATATAAAAGGGTTACATATTTTAAAACACCACAAAACAAGATCAATGCACACATAAAATAATATACATGAAAATGCCTTAGAGCTTAGAGGAGATTTCCAGAAGGAGGCAAACACATTCTTTAGAAAATGGCTGTATTTGAAAATCACTGTGGTTAAAACTAGATCTAAACACAGAATGGTAAACTGAACTACTGTTAATAAATTAGATAATCATTTATTTACTCTGCCTATTTTTAGAATTCTGTGTTATCTGTGAAAATTCGCACACATTTACTTACTGCTCTACAAATTTTCAGTGTTCTCAAAGAACGAAGAACACATGGGTCTATGTATTGTGGGGCGAGAACTAGGCACTGACCGATTCCGTTTATGATTAGAGTCGTTCCATTGGATATATGCTGACTCTAGAAAAACCATGAGGATGATAAATATCTCCAAATTACTTTCAGTGAGTATTTGCCAGATAGCACTAGTTTGCTAATTGATATTTTTCCTGATAAAATGGACAGTTATTTTCTTACGTTAAAATCAAAGAAGTAAAACCACTTTGGGCTCAATGAAAGAATTCCATCAATCTGGAGACTTCAGTTCCAGGGGAGAAATAGCATCATTCCAGGTGAGAGCAGGGACCCTAGAACCAGACTGTCTGCATTTCAATCCTGGTTCTACTGCCTTCAAGGAACATACTCTGTTTTGTCAAGGAAGATCAAAATAATACCATTTATTTTGTAAAATTGTGTAAGGATTACCATGGGCACATAGTATAATGAGTGCAACCACTACACATCCCAGAGACAGTTGCAGTTGGTATTTATGGAGACCAAATTAAAAACTAAGGATTGTAAAGCAATAAACTAGATTAATTTCTATCCTCAATTATCCCTATTCTCAGTTCCAAGTCTTTGATAGCTACTTTATAGACATCAATAGGTTCACATTTTGCCCAAGACTCAGAGTTATCAGATAATTTTATGCTGACATCAGTTGTCTCCTGGCAGCTCTAAGATATGAAATAACAAGCAGTCAATGTCAGCACTCTTCAATCAAACCCAAGGGCTCCCATGGCACCAGACAGTGGCAGCTTGTTACTACTAAGGAAATGTCAGTCCAGTCAGAGTGTGGTGGAGTTGTCAAATCCCTGATTGCATCTGCCCTGATATAACTAACATTCTATAAGGGAACACTCATGAAAATGCTCTGATGTTGCCAACAACCCCGAAGCAGAACAGACAAAGTGGCTCTCAGAGTTCAAGGAGTTGTTCGACTCTTCAATCACTGGGATTCCACCTTCAAGTACACATGTCCATGTTCTCTGTTTGTAGGCACAGCATTGGGATCAGAGAACGTGTCTCCTGCTAATGTTTTAAGAATCTGTATAGAGCCCTGGCTGGTGTGGCTCATTGGATTGAGCGCTGGCCTGTGAACCAAAGGGTCGCTGGTTCAATTCTCAGTCAGGACACATGCCTGGGATCTGGGCCAGGTCCCCAGTGTCGGGGGGGGGGGCAATGACAGGTAACCACACATTGATGATTCTCTCCCTCTCTTTCTTCCTCCCTTCCCCTCTAAAAATCAATAAAATCTTAAAAAGAGAGAGTTTGTATAGAGTTAGATATCAGTATACATGCAATAACTGATTTGTGCTTTGCAATGCTTATGAACCAATTCTTCTTAAAAATTTGTTTTTTAGAAATACATATGTCTGCCCCCTTATACTACAATTGCACTGGAATTTTCTTCTCCTTAGCACTGGCTCTGATATCCTGCTGTTATTCACTCTCATTCAGAGTATCTCTGCCATGGCAAGTATCACCTACTTTTTAGGTAGCCCATTGGTTGAATCCAAGTGCCTCACTAGAGATTTGATATTTCCATTTAATTTTAAGAATAGTTTCTAACCTTGGCCCGGGTACTCAGTTGATCAGAGTATCATCCCAAGACACCAAGGTTGCTGGTTCAATGCCCAGTCAGCGCACTTACAGGAGTAAATCAATAAAGGCATAAATAAGTAGAACACACGTCAATGTTTCTCTCTCTCTCTCTCTCTCTTTCTCTCCCTCCCTCTCTCTCTCATCAGTATATTTTTTTTTAAAGAAATGTTTCCAGGGAATATGCTGGTTTAAAAAATTCAGAGTCTTTGCTATGCCCATAAAGCATGGTGGTATTCTGACTGTTTCAACTTTCCCATATACAAGCCTATTTCTAGGCTCTATGCCACACAAAATAATAAAATGTGTTGGCTGTTCTGAGTCTCATTTTGCCAGTAAATATGACTGTTCGTAGATCTAGTTTTTCAGCACAGTTGGCAAAGAGCTTTAGCAGCATTTAAGGGCTTCGGTCCCACAGTGCTGCACAATCACCAATCAGAGTTCCATCTTCCCAGTCCACGCTAGGAACACACATTCATCAACATATGGCTGTACCTGGACCCCATCCTTCGCTGACACTTGCAGACAGTCCCCTGTGACTTTTATCATGAAGAGTGTGTTGGGGTTAGGACTGGGTTATAGTCCACGGTCATTAATCTAAAGTCGCGCTGTGCACGTTCTGCACAGCAAATTGCAAGTCTCTCTCACCCTCTTTACACAACAGTGTCAAAGGAAATACCGACATATGTGCTATAAATCAATTTGAATATATGGTAACAGAAACAAACATATGGGTTAAATTTCCTTGAAATTACACATGGTTATAAAAATTGACCTAAAAAAAGTACTTGGAAAAACATGTTTGGGGTTTGATCGAACAAAAATATTTTAAAATATCTCAAGCTGTTTGGCAAATCTCAAAAATGCCAAGTGATTTCCAAGTCTACTCACAACACCCTTTTTCTAGCACATGGGCCTTCCAAAGCATGAAAGTGTGCATGTGATGAAACAATGAGCTTAGTGGCCATCTTCAGGAATCTCATCTGTAAAAAGGGACTAAAGAGTAACAGTGCTCAATTATCTCAAGGAAATGTGTTACCAGTATTGCAAATGTTTACCAGGTACATGTTCAGTTATATAAATAAGTGGAGTCCAACAGTATGTACTCGGTGTGATTAAGTGATGCCAAAGGTATTTGACATCATCTTCTCAATCAAATGGCACATTTTCCACAGAACAGCTATTCTTTCAGTTAATGTGGGGAGAAGGTGCAGATTAAAATGCAAATGTACGACTCTATTGGACTCTATTTGCATGGAGTAGCTCCTCAGATCACATATTTAGTCTCATCAGCTATTTGATATGAGGGGCTTTTGATAAGAGACAATTAAGTCTCAGCTCAGAAGACCAGGCAAGAAAAGTCAAGAGCATGAGGCCACTGTAAGGAAGGGTTTCTGTACTTGGGGCATGAAGGCTGTGGTCCCAGGCAGGTGGAGATCTTGGACACGCAAATGTGGGAAGAAGCACAGGTACTTTCCAAAACAGAGAATATGTTTATGGACATGGCAGATGAAACTTTATTTGATGCAAATAATTATACCTGTCTTTATACTTGTAATTATTTATATATACATATGCATACATATATAACATATACTCTGTGTGTGTGTGTGTAAAAATACACACACACACACACACATACATACATACACACATTATTTATAATATAGAGGGTCTGGCACAAATAATGTCTATTTATTACAAAATATTATTACAAAATCAGAAAAAATTCTGTAACATAAAAATATCACACTCATGTACACCATATGACATTTTAGGTAAAATGTTCAAATTAAAAGTATAAATTATTACACCCATATTATCACCCTACCAACCACACTCAAGCAGGTGTTATTTCTGTCGGACTCTGTATAACTTTATACCTGCCATTATACCAGTTTCATAATAAAGATCTTAGAGATTCAGTAATATTCTAGCTTGAAAACATCTATAGAATATGCACAAAATATAGACAATCTAACCAATTTAAAATATTATTTAAGTTAAGTATTCATCTCTCTCTTAACCTTCCCATTTCCATTTCTTTATTTTTGCTTGTCTAGCTCTTGATCATCAATTTGCTAGATTTTCTTCTGAACTTTGCCACCGAAAACTTTCTTAAGCAGTATATTAGGCAAACAACACTTTCAGTTAGAACTGAGAACTTCCAATCATCTCCGGAATCAAACCAGAACTTTCTGTTGTACTTAATTCTTCTGTCACCATGTCCTCAGTTGAGGAAAACTTTCTCAGCCACACTTTCAAGTTAATCCCTCCTCATTGTATGTCTCCTTTAAGTTCTACAACAGAGTGACAAATGTAAATTCCTTCCAAGAAACACTACGTTAAGAAATCAAACTAAAACACAAAACATCGTATCATCAGATAATTCTGAACTGCCTAGCATTATGTGAATGAATCTGTAATTTCATTTTCCCTTTATTCTCACCAGAGGACATGGAAATTTCCTTTTCCATTGCTTTTAGAGAGAGAGGAAGGGAGAGAGAAACATCTATGTGAGGCAAAATCAATGATTAGTTGCCTCCCAGATGCCACTGGACCAGGGATGTTGTGCTCGGGCCTGGAATCAGATCCACAGTCTCAGCATGGGCCCTGACCCAGAATCGAGTCCATGACCCATTGATTATGGGATGACACTCCTACCAACTGAACCACACTGGCTAGGGTGAATCTATGATTTTATAAGATTATTTATACTCATGCGGTGTGACTTTGAGATCAAAAGCTCATCTAATCCCATGGTGCTTACTTAAGATCTGCTCTGGGAAAATTTTAAGCAATGTGTTCCCCTCATCTCTGCCCAGGTAAGTCCATTTTACTTGAACCTCAATTCTCCAATTGCTCAGAGCCACTCCCCAAAGCGCTTCTGCTGAGGTAACACCTTCGCACAAAGAGATTGTGCCCAATTTCTTAATTGTTTCACCCACTCTTGTGATCAATTGCCAACCCCATTCCTCAGGACAGTGGCTCCTCTGTGCTTGGTATACTCCCTAGCTCTTAACTCATAATTTTGCCAGCACTGCTCATTGCTTAGTCCTCTGTTCACTGGCATCTCTCATCTATTGCTCGTTTTTGTATTTTCTCTGCATCCTCTGGAATGTAGCACATTCTTGGTATTACATAAATAATTTCCAAGTGGATAAACAAACACGAACAAATAAAATCAAGTTATAATTATGACTCTCAACTCACCATTAGTGCCATTAAAATTCTAATGCTTATTGTAATAACTGTATACAGTGCCAGGTGGGTACTGGAAATATTGGGGGGAACACTTTGTAAAGTAGATGATTGTCTAACCACTATGCTGTACACCTGAAAGTAATACAAAATAATATTTAATGTAAACTGTAATTAAAACATAAAATTAAAAAATTCCAATGCTTAAAACTTAACTATCTAGTGATTACACCACCTGTCTCTAAAATTTATCCCACTATGAAATATTTCAAATATACCTGCGTATCAAATATACTCATGACCCAACTTTTTCATTCCTTCAAACACATCTATAAGTTGTAAAAAATTTTTCTTTGTCTACTTTTCATTCTTAAAATTGTGAGTTTAATAACTGAAGATTTCTAAGTTCTTTTAGGGAGCTCAATTTTAGTTGCAAGCCACTTTCATTAATATATAGAACACATAAATTACACATATGAGGTAACCTTTTTTGAAAGGACATTTTCAAAAAAAAAATGTTTGAATAATAGTCTGTACGTAAAATACCATTCTGGGGCCACTAGAGGGAATATACCTTCAAACTCACCAAAGAAAAACTTTTTTTTCCCTGCGATTCAACAAATCACCTTCTTGTCTAGTCAGGTATTTGATCAACATACTAATCAGTTTTCTTCATTAACAATAAATGTAATAACAAAGTCTAATTAAATAAGAGCCCCTTTATTTTAAGAGCCTAGAAACAAAAAGCCACTTAACTGGCAACTGCTATCTGCATCCCACCAGAGGCAAGAGGAAATCTATAACTTGCCTTGAGAAAGCGGAGAGAGATCAAGAGGCAATGACAGAAACAGCACCAGAGTGCAATACTGTTTCTCCGCCATCTGTCACACTCACTGTCACTCCCCAAAGGCCATGTTTAAAAATGAGACGAGAAATCTTTAAGAACTTGAAAAAGGTAAAAGTTCTGAATCGTACTGAATATTAAAACTTAAGTTACCAGTTAGCAACTGCTAAAAAGAAAAAAGAAAATTATCTTCCAGTATAAGCCCATAGAGGAAAGAGTTGTTTTAAACCAGGTAGGCAAGGAAGAAGAGCATGGGTCCAAAGTAAAGCCTTTAGAAATACATCACATAAAGGGTGGCTGTGTGTCTTAAAGTTCATTTCCTTAGTGTCCTGAACTAAAATGAACAGCCACACTTTTAAGAATTAGTATACTGCTATGATTTGAACAGGAAATTCATAATACATGTGATAAATTTCAAATGGTTCAGCTGTTACATCCCAACAAAAATCAATCAGGCACACTGTGACAGTCAGCCCTGAGGCCTGAACTGACCACATTCTTATCATTTCAGGTTCTGACACTCTCCACCACGAGGGGGCAGACTGCACAGCCTCAGGAAAGGAAGATGAGCTGCATTCTCAACATACTTTCTAAGTGCTTTCTAAAATATGAGTGGGTGAATAAAAGCCACTTAACTTCCATTTGAATCTAGGCCGCATATACCTGGAGAATGTAGATACTGACATAATCAGAGCATAATCTGAATAATTTCCTATTGAAATTTTACACAGAAGAAAAGATACGTTCAATATTGCCCTTCACTACAAACGTCAGCCCCAGGCATTATCGATAGTGGATGAAGATGCTAGAGTCTTTTTTCTTTTTCCTGTTTTCCTTTATTCTTTAGAGGTTTCAATGAAACCTACCTTACTAACAGAACAGTCAATTGTAGTATAAACTTGCCAGCCAGTGGACAGACCTCAATTGGACAAATCCCAAAAGTCCTAGACAACATAGATAGTCAATGCTTGCTCTATCAGTCGGCAGGGGCAATTAGGTTATTCCTTTGCAGCGCTTTTATGCTGGTCCAAAGAAAAATCCTTCTCTTACTAAAATCAGGAGATTTCTGTAGGTACACCTGATCAATAACTGAAGTGACTGAAATAAAAATCCTTATTTCCAGGTACAGAAGTTTAAAATCCAGAATATAAAAGAATAGTTCTTTATCTACACATAATTAGACAATGTTTGTACAAAATGCATCAGAGTCCTGTGACTTCATCTTTTGCTTTCTTTAGATTCAAAGGATGAATTTGCGAACACTTCACACATGAACAGTTAGGCTCTTAATGGTCTTGGCCAGTGCTCATGTTGTCAGTGCGGTAAGACCAGAGTGAAATGAAAAACAGAAACAGAATTACTCTGCATATATTATAATATTGGGTAAAGAGCACAGGCCAGTCAAGATCATCGACTTGACCCTATTTCCAGCAGATGGATCCCCACATATAAATGGAAAAAGATAGGGATTGATAGAAGATGAATAATAACCACTGTCACCTTACAGAAGAACAAAAGAGACACTAAAGTCTGATAACTAGAAGTACAATAATTTGATAAATACCATTACTTTGACATTGATTACAAGAAAACATCAAACATTTTTAATTTTTCAGTCGTAAAATGAAGAAAAGAACATTAGCCAGTTGATCGCAGCACAAACTACTTACAGAATGATTACCGCATCCCAGGCATTGTGTTTAAGCATTGTACTTCACAAGTAGTAACTAATGTAGAACTTGACCTTGTGAAATAGGCACCACCTTAATTTATAGAAGACTGAGGTTTAACGTATTAAGTAATTTGTGCAAATGATGAGGTGTTGGTTTCAATTTAAGTCAGTTTCACTTTAAAACCTATAATTTTTACTATCTCTTGTTAATTGTAACTCTCGTTTGCTGAGATTCCAACCCAAAAATAACAAATATAAGTAAAGCAATATTACATCATTATATCTAAAATGATACAATAGGCCTCCACAGCAGAGACCACCAGTTTCCGATGCAATACTTCTATTTTCCTTTTCTTCGATGTTAACAGTACTCTAGTTCAGGGGGAGGCATCATGGCCAGTGATGAACTACACTGCCCAGACTTCCTTGCAACATGGGGCCCGGTGATAACACGCTGAACAAAAGTCTGGGAGCAAAAGCACCGGCTCTGGCTCTTTTTAAAAGGGAACAGATCCATTAGCCACATGCACTTTGTCCTTCTATTCTCATTATTCTATAAATAAGATTCTATGCACACCTCCGTGCAAACCCCCTGGAGCAGGAGTGTCCAACCCGTGACCCACGTGGGCCACGTGCAGCCCAGGATGGCTACGAATGTGGCCCAACACAAAATCGTAAATTTACTTAAAATGTGACTTAGTTGTATTACTTAGACATGTACATTTTCTATACAAGTGATCACAAACTTGGGCCCTGCTTGATGATTTTAAGACATTATTGAAAGGGCCGCTGCATAAGAGGGTTATTATGTGAGGACTTTTTTGCTTATCCGTAGTGGCCAGTATCACGAACATTACACATGGATCTTTTTTTGTTGTTGTTCATCAGTTTTTGTTAGTGTTTGTGTATTTAATGTGTGGCCCAAAACAACTCTTATTCTTCCAGTGTGGCCCAGAGACACCAAAAGGTTGGGTACCCCTGCTCTAGACAATTATAAGAGGAAGACCAAGAGACTTGAAAATACCTTAGGTGTATACATGTATAATTTCTATATGACACTAACTTTTAGAAATCTTTTACTAGCAGTTGAGTAAAATCCCAAACTGAAAGCAGCCTGATTTTCTTAAATGTAACTGACCGGATTGAAGGATGTAAACTCCAACTCACTTCTACTTCTTACATTTTATATTTTTATTGGATTAAAGATCCCAAAGACAGGGAAAAAAGAACAAGTCAACTTCACCAGCATTCACAGTTTGGCTCAACACTGTAAAATTGGATTAAGTGAAGCCTAGACTTGTTGGAATTCACCACAGAATGCCATTCACCCTCGGACCTTGTAACTCAAGTATGTGAGGGCAATTTGATCAGATAAAATCAATGTGCTCCGAATAATGAAATTTAATTTCCATTTAAAATCGCACGCTTGTTTATATGCAGTCACACATGCAATGCTTCTATTTATGCAGTTATGCTAAGACTATTTTTCAAATAAGGTCTTTGTGCAGTTAAATTTTATACTACTACTTTGTAAAAGATCGACTTTGTGTTCTCTATTGTACAAAAAAGGGAAACTGAGGCTTTGGGGATGCGTAGTGTCTTTTATGGGTCCTAGTAATGTGGGCCAGCGCTCCCCTCCCTGTACCACACTTTATTGCTGTTGTTATTATTATTACTCTTCAGAATATCTATGAGCTTACAAAATAATGTGATGATTGAGCTAAGCATATAAATATATAATTCCCAAGTAGACTGATTTCAAAACTATTCTGAGAGAGAAAACATGCTACTAAAATACAGCCAAAAAGGCCAAAAGATAAGCTTATTTTTAGCAAAACATGCAGCTGTGTTCCCTACAGCAGTGTTATCTGCAGTCTTGCTCTCCAATGAATTAAAGAAATCGACTTCAAGATAATTTTTCTGTCTGCCCTCCCACTTTAAGTCGCCTGATATATAATGCTTTGTATATAATCTTGCTGAAATATAAAAAATAGATGTTATATTTTTAATACTTCCATGTCAGCTCTCTGATGTTAGCATTCTATGATTAACCATCCATTCTCTCTAAAACTTGTAAAGTGACATGAAAACACGGAACTGCTAAGTCTCAGGAAATGGTCCGAAAATATCCCTGAACTCTTTGATAGCTGAATATCATGCATAAATCTTAATTCATCCTATTGAATTAACGTCATAATTATTGGGCCTAGTTACTAATGTTATACCCATTAATGTTTGTTTTGACCTAAGACAAAACACCTTAAAACAAACTCACATGAATAATACACAGAGGAGAATCCTATTTAAAGAAAAAGGAACCAATACAAAATACAGGCTTTAGAAGGTCCGTATATCAAATATGAAGTCCAATCAGCATCTAGACTAAATAAACTTGGTATCAGTGGGTCTATACTTGGGTTGGAGACTTGTAGTTAATATCCGTGTAATCGTTATCACTGCTTGTCAAATGCTTCCGATTGTCCCCTCCTTCCAGTCACATGACTAGTTACCTTCTGAGTTCTTTGTTGTTTTGTGTGGCCAAGTGACTGCTGCCCTATGAGCCATGAGAGGGTATGACATGTATTCCTAGGCAGAAGCATTTTCGCTGATGCATCAGCCTCTGGATCTCTCCTTTCCCTCTGCCACAGTCACCAGGCGTCAATATTTGCTCACTCTGGGTGGTGATGGAAAGTTAATACCCATGCCAGAGCAAGGCCCCAGCCAACCTGCAACAGGCATGTAGCCCAAGAGCATGATAGAACTTTTTTGCTTCAAAAAACTACTGCCCTGGACTATTTGTTACCTCAGAATCCCTAACCCATCCTGACTGATACAATAAAAATTGATACTTGAAGTAATGCATGCATGCTCATGCTTTATTTGTTCCTTTAATCTTTCCTTGATGAGGGTGGGGTAGACTACACCATTTTCACATAAGAGGCATTTCTTCTTATTGAAAACAGTACGTTAGGTTCCAATTAGACATTTTTAAAAATGAAGATAAGCTTCATACTGTCAGCTGTGAAATTGAGCTTGACTCCAAAAGCCATCACGCAAGATGAATAAAGGTCGTAGATTTTAGATTTGGTGGTAATTAAGATTTCTGAATTTTAAAAATGTGTGTGTTGAATCATTTCCATGGATAACTGACACATTGAATTCTGAAGTGCAGTTTTCTATTTTACTCTCATGATAGATGAAGAATTGTTTCCTCTCTTTGCACAGGGTAGAAATTTCACTCATGAATAATACAAACTATGTATGCTTCTCACTTAAGACAGTTACAGTTTAACAGTAAAACAGAACCATCAAACTCCAGTTTGTGAGAGGAGCCTGTCTTACACTTTATGGCTGGAGAACAAAAATGATGAATTATCTGACTTGTTGAGGCACACTCACTCAAAAATCTTAAAAGTAATACAGTTTTATATTTTACTGTCTTACTAAATTCTTAATGGTTTATGTGTGACTTGAAAGGTAAGACAAAAATAACTCGTTCACTTTCTCTTGTGTTCTGGTTTAGATATAGGATTGTGAGTTTTTCTATTTCTCCATTTATAAGTTTGGCTTCATAAGATGCTTCCTGATAACACAGATAAAGTTCAGCATTTGCAAATAATACATGAATTATATGATACAAAATGGGGATAAAAATATACCTGCCACCTGTAACAAATAGTTTTAAAAATAACCAAGGTTTGAGGTGGAGGGCACAATAGATGAAGGAAGTCAAAAGGGAAAAACTTCCAGCTATAAAATAAGTAAGTCTTGCCCTGACCAGTGTGGCCCAATTGGCTGCACACCATCCTGCAAAGTAAAACGTTGCCGATTAGATTCCCAACCGGGGAACAGGCCTGGGTTGCCAGTGCAGTCCCTGGTCAAGGTAGTTATGAGAGGCAACTGATCGACATTTCTCTCTCACATTGATGTTTCTCTCCCTCTTTCTCTCCGCCCCCTCTAAAAATAAATAAATAAAATCTTAAAAAAGTACATAAGTTTTGGAATGTAATGTATTGCCTAGTGACTCTATTGCATGTTTCAAAGTTGCTAAAAGCCCTGGCTGGTGGCTCAGGCTCAGTTGGTTGGGGCGTCCTCCAGTACCAAAAGGTTGCTGGTTCGATACCTGATCAGGGCACATACGTAGGTTGTGGGTTCAATCCCTGGTCAGGGTGCATATGGGAGACAACTGATTGATGTCTGTCTCTCTCCCTCTCTCTCTCTCCCTCTTCCCCTCTCTCTAAAATCAATAAACATATCCTTGGGTAAGGATTTAAAACAAAGTTGCTAAAAAAGTAGATCATAAAAGCCCTTACCACAAGAAAAAAATTATAACTCTGTATGCTGACTGGTGTTAGCTAGAAT
>VMDR010026441.1:0-14017 GCA_007922815.1 Macrotus californicus
TCCTATATATAGTTTTAGGAAAAGAAACTTGATATTTAAAATATTCCACAGATTTACTTGTAAGAGCTCTTCAAATACCTATTCAATATTTAAAAGTAAAATAGTTTTCATGGAAGTTATAAAATGATCGTTGCAATTGGTCCAGCATGTTCCAGGTCTGAAGAAAAGGTCATTTTCTTTGGAATGAAGATGCTCTTCATATGTGAACTGATTTCAGCTTATGGAGGTGTGTTTCTAGGAGTGGGGTTTCTGTAAGTATCTTTGGGGTGTGCAGGGTTTGAGGTCGGGCTATATAATGGGGAACACTGGTGTGCAGGCTTCTTTTCTGGGTAGCTCTTTTGCTCAATCTGAGGAGCCAGAGTCTTTGCTAAAGGTCTTTGCTGTGTTCTCTGTGGTTCACTGCCAGTCCTCTGGGGATCCTAGTGGTAGCAGCCTCCTGGCACACAGGGTTGGGAGGTGAGGGAGAAGGTGGGGTGCCTCTTGTTCCATTTTGGGGCCTCAAAGCAGGCCCTCAAGCTGTTGAACATTGGACTAACAACACCTTAAAAGATTTGTATTTATTTGTATGTTTTTTAGAAAAGATTTTATTTATTTATTTTTAGAGGGGAAGGGAGGGAGAAAGACAGGGACAGAAACATGGATGTGTGTGAGAGATACATTGATTGGTTGCCTCTTGTACACTCCCAGCTGGGGATCTCACCTGCCACCCAGGCATGTGCCCTGACAGGGAACTGAACCAGTGAGCTTTTGGTTCCCATGCCAGCGCTCAATCCACTGAGCCACACCAGCTAGGGCAACACCTTATGCTTATATAACAATTAACAATTTACAAAGTATTTTAAACTGGACAAGAATAGTAAGGATTCTTTAATATTAAGGGTATTAAGACTATCAAGGACACTCATAGTCTCAGGTTGGAAATGAAGGCAGTGAGGCCCTGAGGAGCTGGGTGGCTTGCCAACACTCACACAGCAGCACAAGTGTGGCTGGGACTGGAGTTGAGATTTCCCATGCCCAGCAGGCCATCCTCCCACTGCAAAATGGGACCCCACTACAGCCACATACGTGGCATGGTGGGCAGAGAGGCCACCTGCACAGCTAGTTGCCCTGCTGGCAGCTCTGGCCCTTCTAACACCCTTCCAACAACTCTTTGGGGAGGAAAGTCAGGTCATTTAGGGCAGTGGTCACCAGACTTTTTGGCATGAGGGACCGGTTTTGTGGAAGACGATTTTTCCACACATGGGGATGGGTGGGAGGAGGGATGGTTTTGGGATGATTCAAGCACATTTCATCCAAACTCACCTCTTGCTGTGCAGCCCAATTCTGAAGAGGCCAGGACTGGTACTGGTCTGTGGCCCAGAGGTTGGGGACCCCTGATTTAGGGCATCTGTAAACTACAGAAGAAAGCAAGGCTTAGAAAAATGAGCACCTTGTTAATGGGTGGAGTGCAGTTGCTCCAATCTTGAGGTCTTTTTCCTGCACCCACCTCACTGCCCACAGCCTGCTGACCACACCCAGGAGAGCTGGAGCACTTCACCCAAAGAAAGGCAATGTAATCACTGATGCCTGGGTGAGAATTAAAAGAAATTACTGAGATTTGTTACTCACAGAAAAAGAGAGTAGTTAGCTTGCATTGTAGGGATGAGGGCAGTGGATTTTACAACAGGTTTTGCAGGAGGAAAGAACAGATTTTGTCAGTTGACACCTTTGGTCCACTCTCTTGCCATCTGCTGACTCAAGAAAAATTTTTCTGAAAATGAGAATTAATGTAATAGTTGATTCCATTACTTCTGTGCTTTTCAGATGAAATGTGATCAGTTGGCTTCACATTTCTTCTTCTCACCTGCTCTGGAAAGCAAATGGAATTCTTTGAAGAAAAATTCAGTCCAGACCAGAACACACACAGAACTGTCCTCTACCCCTCTGAAAGTATCATCATTCCTCTGAGCCGTAAATACTTGTAGATGGTTTGTTTACTTTGAATTGTTTAGTCCATTGAGGTCTAATTTCAGGTGCTCCCTGAGACCCAGATGTCTGAGGATGCAACCATGCAGAGTAAACAGTTTCTTATACTAACTTCTTTCAGGATTTGTTTTAGCCATTGTTGGAAACTCTGCTGGTGAAGTGTACTGACCTTTAATCAGCTGGATGTTCAGCCATCTCTGTATTTGTTAACCCAGCTGCCTAGACAGATGTGTGCTCTGGGAAAACCTGGAGGCTCATCCCTGTTTCCTTCCGGGGTATCCTCCCACTCCAATCTCCTGAGTTCAAAAATTAAATGTCATGCAGATAGCTGCTTGCCACTTTTCCCACCATCTTTTAAAAGTAGCTCTCTGTCCAAGTTTTTAAAAAACTTCTTTTATTATGTATATGTATGTATATTATGTATACAAAATTGATACTGTAGCTTCATAAACATCTAGTTACAGGATTTTGAAATAAAGGGGACTAATTAATGTATTTCCTTTTGCAGTTGAGCCCGGGGAAATAATGTAACATGTGTGAGGACCCTAGACCAGTGGTTCCTGGAGCAGAGGGGTCCTGGTGTGACTCAGAGCCACCTCTAGCTATGGCCTAGCTCTGTGCACAGAACCCACAGCCTCCAGTTCTCCTTTCTTCAAGGATAATGCAAATTCCTCCCTCTGTGATGCTAACTGACTCAAATCTTTCCCTATTTCTCTTATTTCTGCACATGCGGTCCATGAATTCACATCAACCAAAGAATGAAAGAATGCTGGATGCTTCCTGTGTTGACCGTGGCACTGGCTTTCTCCTTTCAAATGATCCGGAGAGTTAGGCAGGGATGGCACATGTAACAAACATGGTGGTTGATTCATGCACTGATTGACATGCATACCTTGACCACTGTCCCCACTTTAAATGCATAGATCATGTTATGTAACACTGATGCTGGTGGGTGTGGTATACTCTGTGATTTTATAGGCTATCCTAGTCTGCCTTCTGATTTTAACGTTCCCTCACTGGTCACCTCTGGCTTATGCCTCTACACTCAGCTCCATTGCTCTTCCATCTCATGCCATAACAAATGCCCTAGGTCCACTTTCTAGTTGTACCCACAGAGCCTGTCATGTGCAGTTGCCCTTTGCTCCCTCTGTCTTAACATGCTTTTCCCACTTATTTGTCCTTTAGTTCTAAACAGTACCACCACCGCAGTAGATCAAGTCATTAGCTATTCTATCAGCACCCACATTTGCTCACGGGACAGACCTCGCCTATGAGTCTGGAACTTGCCTCCATGTGGTAATTGATGTGCATATCTTTCTCCTCCACCAAGCCTGGGCACTCTAGGACAACCAGGACCTGTCTCATAAACTTTGCATCCACCCTGTTCCAGACCCTCACAAGGCTCTGAGCTATGGTGCCTGGAAATTGTTATTGACCGAATAGCTAATTTAATTCACACTGTTGGACATTCTGGCAGGAAGAAAATCCACAGCAGAGATCTGATAAGAGTTGCTGATGGGCCATGGTACATTCTGAGCCCATACCACATGAGGTTTATAAGAAGGTTCCTAAAATTAGAAGACCCAGGCCGTGTCCTTTCCATCTACTGGGAGAAACTGAATCCTTCCCAGATGTGGATTTTCCATGACTCTAATGAGACATACAGTTAGGTACCTCACTTGCCCAGGCTTCTTCTAAGGTCCTTTACCTAATTTTAGATGTAGGAGAGTTCATAAGAGTGTAGAATGTTTGGCCTGCACAAGTGGGCTCCACTCTTGGATCTGCCTTTCAGAGAGGACCAGGGCATCACTCTCCAGAGCTGCAGAAAGGGGCTGGACCACATGAGTTAGGTAAAATGGGGGTCTTTCAGAGGACTGGCACATTCTTCAGTGGATGATAGTTGGATCTTCTGGCCCATTAGTTCCTCTTTTACAGTTAAACCAAGGAATGTTTTAGGAGGAAGTGTAGTATTATCCCTCAATGACATTTGCCTCAAAAAGATAATGAAGGCACCTGCAAGGTGCCTTTAATTAAGTAACAACACATAACATGTTTTAATTATGTTTTGTACTTTTCAAAGTTCTTTTGTGTCCTTCCAAGAAATTCAGTCTTTCCACGTGCCTTGGAATGTAGGTGGAGGTAAGAGTCACATCTACTAGTTGATGAGGAGGCTGAGTCCAGGGTCAGTAACCCATGTCAGGTCCTGGGACAGTGTCAGAGCTGAGGCAGAACCCGTCTCCTCATTAATCTATACTTTGTCTCCTTCATAAGTGTCATAGAGGAAAAACATCATAAACTGTGTATGGAGGAGAGGAGGAGCTTACTTTCACTCCAAAATGTTCCATCATAGTGAGCATGGGAGCTGATCTTCCAGGGTTGGAGCTGTTATCAGATAGGAAGAGGTCAAGATAGGGAAGAATGTGTGTGTGTGTCCATGTGTATGTATGTGATGAGTGTGTGTGTTTTGTGGTATGCAGTATTGTGTGTATGTGGCATGTTGTTTGTGGTATGTGTAGTGTGTGTGGTTTGGTGTATACACGAGTGTGTTTTGGTGTGTGCCTGCATGTGTTGTGTGCATGTGTGGCATTTGTGGAATGTACATATGTGGTGTGTGTATTCATGTATGTGTACAGGTATTGGGGAGTGTGTATATGTGTCTGTGTGTGGTATGTGTATGCATGCAGGCACTGGAGAGTATGTGGTATGTGCATGTGTCTGTCTGTCAGTTGTATGTGGTATGTGTCTGTGTGGTATGTGAGTGCAGGTGAGGTGTGTGTGCCCCCTGGAAGGTGTGTGAGGCAAGATGTTTGTAGACCAGCTCACATCACATTCACAGATGAAAACAGGGGGAAGTAGGAACCATAGGGCTTTAATGGTGACAGTGATTTGATTTTTCAACACATTTGGTGGATTATATGAATTTAGGATTGAAAGAGGCAGCTGGAGTTGAGCTAGTTTTAGTATTTAACATCTTTTTAATACTTTACTTCCTCATTTAGTGCCCCCTCCTCAAAGAAACTAAAACCCTCCCCCAGCTTCATGCCAAGTCTGTGTGTGACACACGGGTGGTAAGAAGCCATCCTCCTCAGTGGTCCCAGGTCACTCAATCTCAGGCTCATTAGAAGTTCATGCCTGTATTTTTGTAGTGAATTCAAAACCCTTTGGAAACATTTCCTGGTGAATCTTCACAATCTACCCAAGAAGCAAATAGTGTACTCAGTATCTATAAGTGTTCCCATGGGGCTATTGGAGGTAATATGGGGCTTAACTTCCCAGGTGGCAGGTGAGGCATTAGAGGGAACTGGGGCTCACAGATCCCAACAACTTCCTTCCTGTGGTCATTTGACCTTTGGCTGTCACCATACAGTCACTTGTGGCTACTATTCTGCAACTCACTTCTATGTAATCAACTGTTGTTTTAAAAAAATGTAATGAAACCCCAAAAGATATGTTGTGAATCAAGCAAGTTATGAATGTATTTGAAGTGAACAAGAGTCAGAGTCACAGGTGAGATTTCTTGTCACTGTGCCTTGTGTATGGCCATTAGCCTGATTCATTCTTCAACTGCAGTGTCTGGTTTAACACAGAACAGCACAAAACACACATTTTTATAAATAGACACACATCTTTGAATTCTGACACCAGAAAGGCCTTGGCCCTGGGAGTTGGGTTTCAGGCCAGCCCTGGTCTGAGATGTAGGGGTTGTGGGGAGCCTGTGGTCTTGCCGTTCTGTGTCGTAGGAAGGCGAGGAGATGCCATTTTTAGGTCCAAGTGCGGGTAGGGGTGGGACTGAAGGCCTGGAGCCACAGAAGGTGTGTGTGGAGACAGCGGTCGAATTCCATGGATTAGTGAGATGAAAAAGGGAGAAAGATAAGAGGTGGGGGATTAACAGAAAAGAAGTGTCAACTTCTCAAGAGGAGCCTGGGTTTTATGGAATGTGCTCTGTGTAAAAAATAACTGCATTTTGATGTCTCTTCCAGGCTTTTCACAGGGAGACAGCTGCAGACGGAGAGAAAAATGCAGAGCCCTCTGTAGCACGAGTGGTTCCAGAAGACGTGTGGCCATGGGAAGGCCTGGAGTGATATGTGCACTGTCTTTTCCTTCAGATCAACACAACTTGAAAGCCTGACCATGTCACTTACTGGGTGCTGCCTTTCTTGTGGCACTTTATGGGAAGTAGTAACTGTTTGGGAACATATTAGTACATATCTACTTAAACAAACAAACAAAGTTGGAAGATATAGCCTCATCTTTTAAACATGTAGTTAGTCCGTGTAGTCAAGTGTCTTGATATTCAAGTAAGACTAAGTGTAGGTGTGTGAGCACTCATATACATACATGTGCAAACACATATGTTCACACATGTACCTTTTGGAGATGGTTTAGAAAACATGAATGTTCAGCTTTGTCTTTGGGGGCTGTGAAAGTACTTACCGGGAGGCAATGCATGTTGCAAACAAAAGGACTGTCCCTTTGAGGCCTGCATGTGGGAAGATGTGCTTGTTAGCCACAGAAAGCTTTATTTCTGTGCAGTTAATCTCAGGAGATTCTGTTCACGTTTTATTCAAATTTCCACTTTGCAGAGACTTGCTTTTGCTATTTTGACAGGTGGAAACACCAAGAGCACAATTCTGTTAAAATAATGACTTGTTTGTGTGAGGAGAGAGGTATTTTAGCATATATCAGTTACCCCTGATGTCTGTTTCAATAGTTTTTTATTTGTGGAATATTGGCACATTTTTATCTGTGAGGCCTGTCAATTATTTTTGGAGGAAAGAGATTCATAAAAAAATGAATGATGGGCACAGCCATGGACAGACAATTCTAAATTAAATATTCTCTGCTTGATCTTGCCATCTTATTTTTAAAAAGTGAAATTAGCATGAGTTCATTTAATATCTTGCAAGGTCTGAGCCAGAAATAATTCCATAATCCTAAAGGATCACTCCTATTTTAGCCTTCAAACAGCTCTTTAAATACACATGCCTTTATCTAGCCTTTTATTTTCCTTCATGTTTCTCTAGGCATTTGACGTTCAGTCTGTTTCATGCACTCCCCTTTTCTAATCTCTTCAGGGACATCCTTTTAGGGCTGATGGTCAAACAACATTCACATTTTTATCTTGGGCAGTCATGGCTCTGTCTTCCTCATTTTGTTCTGGACAAAGGGGACTGGATAGAAGTGAATGTGTCTTTTATCCTAAATGTAAAATTCAGTTTTTCAAAATACTGTATGGAGACCATCCACACAATGTGGAGAAGACAGTTAGGGATGGGGAATGATCTGCATGCCATGATTCTCACTCTTATTATGATGAACTGTCTCTGGTGGGTCATCCCTCTTACACATCCAGCAGGGAAATATGAGTTTTGATGCATATTATAAAAGAAGACTCACTTAAGGTACTCAGCTTAAAATGTCATAAAAACCATTTTTCTGGCATCCCTTTCCTATTTCCTGTTTCTTGGAGTGTAATTAGATTTATTTAGGACTTCAGAGGCTGTTATAGCTTTAGTATGGTTACAACTAAGGTAGGCTTCCAGTCAGAGCTGTAAAATTGCAAACAGCCTCCTTGGAGTCCTATCTCAGGTGCTCAGAGCCCATTTGGATTTACCTGGGACCCCAGTGCAAGGTTCAGTGGGCCAGACACTGTCCATTCAGCCTGCTTTATGCCAGGGCTCCCACCCACTTCCCATCCCCTAGTAGAGTTTGTGTTTGTTCAATGAACACATCTACTACCTGGAACACAGAAAAGTACATGTTCCTGGTCTCAAGACTCTTACTGTTGAAGTGTAAGTCATAGAGGAAGTCATTGATCACATGGGTACAGTTATGAAATTGTCAGTGTCTCTGAAGAGCCATTTGGTGAAGGAGAAAGGGGACAGTGAGGGCCCAGAGAGGAAGTCCCTGAAAGGGGACAAGGTGCATATGTGGCTGGAGAAGGAAGGACAAGCAGGTGAGCAAAGGCCTTGGTTCTTACTACTTTTATTTTTATTTTTATTTAATTGTTGTGTAAGTACAGTTGTCTCCCTTTCCCCCCACCACACCTAACACATCCCCATCTCCCACCCTCGGTCCTACACACTTTGGCTTTGTGTCCTTTATACATGTTCCTTGATGACCCTTTCCTCTTTTGCCCCTGTTATCACTTCTCCCCTCTCCTCTGGTTACTGTCAGTTTGTTCCTTATTTCATGAGATTGGGTGCATTCAGGGTGGTATGGCCGTGGATAGTTTTTTCTTTATTTCAATGTCTCTGGTTATATTTTGCTTGCTTGTTTGTTTTGTTGATTAGGTTCCACATATAGGTCAGATCATATGGTATTTGTCTTTCACTGCCGGATTATTGTACTTACCATAAAGCTCTTCAGAGCCATCCATGCTGTCATGAAGGATAGGAACTCCTTTCTTTCTGCTATGCAGTATTCCATTGTATAAATGAATCATAGTTTTTTGATCTATTCATTCACTGATGGGCCCTTAGGTTGCTTCCAACACTTGGCTATTGTAAATTGTGCTGCAGTGAACAATGAAGTGCACAGGTTCTTTTGAATGGTGTTCCAGGATTCTTAGGACATATTCCCAGCAGTGGAATAGCTGGGTCGAAAGGCAGTTCCATTTTTAGTTTCTTGAGAAAATTCCGTACCGTTTTCCACAGTAGCTGCACCAGTCTACATTCCCACCAACAGTGTACAAGGGTTCCCCTCTCTCCACAACCTCAACAGCACATGTATGTTTATTTGTTCATGATGGCCATTCTGACTGGTGTGAAGTGGTATCTCATTGTGGTTTTAATTTGCATCTCTCTGATGGCCAGTGATGCTGAGCATTCTTTCATATGACTGTGGATTCTCTGTATGTCCTCCTTGGAGAAGTTTCTGTTCAGGTCCTTTGCCCATTTTTTTAATTGGATTGTTTGTCTTCTGGGAGTGGAGGTGTGTGAGTTCTTTATGTATTTTGGAGATCAAACCCTTGTCTGAAGTATCATTTGCAAGTATTTTTCCCATAAAGTTGGTTCCCTTCTCATTTTGCTGATGTTTTCTTTAGCTATGCAGAGGTTTTTATTTTGGTTAATGCCCATTTGTTTATTCTTCCTTTAGGGTCCTTGCTCTAGGGGACATATCAGTGAAAATATGCTGAGTGGAACATCTGAGATTTTCCTGCCTATGTTCTCCTCTAGGACTTTTATGGTATCATGACTTATATTTAAATCTTTTATCAGTCTTGAGTTTATTTTTGAGTATGGTGTAAGTTGGTGGTCAAGTTTCATATATTTGCATGTAGCTAGCCACATGTCCTAACACCATTTGTTTACTCCATTTTATGCTTCTACCCCCTTTGACAAATATTAATTGACCATAGAGACTTGGGTTTATTTCTGGGCTCTGTATTCTGTTCCATTGATTTATGTGTTCATTCTTATGCCAGTACCATACTGTTTGATTACTGTGGCCTTGTAATACAGTTTGATATCAGGTATTGTGATCCCTTCTACTTTGTTCTTCTTTCTCAAAATGGTGCTGCTATGCGAGGTCATTTATGGTTCTGTGTGAATTTTTGAAATGTTTGTTCTATATCTATCAAATATGTCATTGTTATTTTAATAGGGATCACTTTGAATTTATAAATTGCTTTGGGTAGTATGGACATTTTGATAACGTTAGTTCTTCCAATCCATGAGTATGGTACATGCTTCCATTTATTTGTGTCTTCCTTAACTTCTTCAAGTGTTGTGTAGTTTTCCGAGTACAGGTCTTTTATCTATTTGTTTAAATTTATTCCTATTTTATTTTTCTTATTGCTATATCACTGGGATTTTTTCCTGATTTCTGTTTCTAATATTTCATTGTTGGTGTACAAAAATGCCTTCGATTTTTGAATACTGACTTTGTAACCTGCGGTTTTGCCAGATTCACTTATTTGGTAGAGCAATTTTTTGGGGGAGTCTGTAGAGTTTTCTGTGTACACTATCATGTCATCTGCAAACAATGACAGTTTTACTTCCTCCTTTCCAATTTGAATACCCTTTGTTTCTTCTTGTCTGATCGCTGTGGCTAGGATTTTCAATACTATGTTCAATAAAAGTGGTGAAAGTGGACATCCTTGTCTTGTTCTTGATTTTAGTGAGAAAGGTTTTAGTTTTTGCCTATTGAGTACGATGTTGGATGTAGGTTTTCCATGTATGGCCTTTATTAGGTTGAGGTATACTCCCTGTACTCCCACTTTGCTAAGTGTTTTTTATCATAAATGGGTGCTGGACCTTATCAAACGTTTTTTTTTTCTGCATCCGATCATGTGATTTTTGTCTTTCCTTTTTTTAATGTGATGTATGATATTTATTGATTTGTGAATATTGTACCACCTTTGCATCCCTGAGATGAATCCCACTAGATCATGGTGTATGATCTTTTTAATGTCTTGCTGGATGTGGTTTGCCAATATTTTGTTGAGGATTTTAGCATCTACCTTCCTCAGTGATATTAGCCTGTAGTTTTCTTTTTTTGTCACATATTTGTCTGGTTTTGGGATTAGGATGATGCTGGCACATAAAAAGAATTTGGGAGTTTTCCCTCTTCTTAGATTTTTTTGGAATAGTCTGAGAAGGATAGGGCTCTTATCTTCCTTAAATGCTTTGTAAAATTCTCCTGTGAAACTGTCCCATCCATGGCTTTTGTGTGTTGGAAGATTTTTGATTACTGCTTCGATTTTGTCAGCTGTTATTGGTCTGTTCAGGCTTTCTCCTTCTTCACTAAGTTTTGGAAGATTATCTTTTTCTAGAAATTTGTCCATTTCACCTAGGTTTTCAAATTTCTTGGTATATAGTCCTTTGTAGGAATTTCTTATAATCCTTAGTATTTCTGTGGTCTCAGTTGTATTTCTCCTCTTTCATTTCTGAATTTATTTATGTGGGCCATGTCCCTTATTTTCTTGAGAAATATGATTAAGGACTTGCCAATTTTGTTTATCTTTTCAAAGAAGCAGCCCCTGGATTTATTGATCGTTTTAATTGTTTTTTTAGTCTCTATGTTGTTTAATTCAGCTCTGATCTTCATTATTTCCTTCCTTCTACTGGCTCTGGGCTTTCTTTGTTGTTGTGCCTCCAGTTCTTGTAGATGTAGCATTAGGTTGTTCATTTAAAATGTTTCTATCTTTTTTTAGGTAGGCCTGCATCACTTTGAACTTCCTTCTCAGGACTTCCATCACTGTGTCCCATGAGTTTTGGATTGTTGTGAGTTCATTTTCATTTGTGTCCAGAATCTTTTTCATTTCTTCCTTGATCTCATTCCTAACCCGTTCATTGTTTAATAACATGCTATTCAATCTTGATGAGTTTGAGTGTTTTTGAATTTCTTCTTTGAGGTTGGTTTTTCATGTCAAGCCATTGTGGTCTAAGAAAAATGCTTGACGTGATTTCAATTTATTTGAATTTGTTGAGGCTTGTTTTGTGACCTATCATGTGGTCTATCTTTGAAAATATTCTATTTGCAGTTGAAAAGAATGTGCATTTGCTCCTTTGGGATGAAAGGTTCTATATGTATAGGTTAAGTCCATTGGATCTAATGCATTGTTCAATTCCACAATGTCCTTGTTGATATTTTGTTTGGAAGAGCTGTCCATTTTTGAAAGTAGGGTGTTTAAATCCACTAGTATAAGTGTGTTGCTGTCTATATCTTTCTTGAAGTCCTCCAAGATTTTCCTGATATAGTTTGGTGCTCCTATGTTGGGTGCATATATGTTTATGTTATTTAACATGTCTTCCTGATGAATTCTTTCCTTGAGTACTATGAAGCGTCCTTCTGTGTCTCTTTTTATGGCCTTTGATTTGAAATCTATTTTTTGTTGATATAAATTTTGCTACCCTAGTTTTTTTTAAATTGTCTGTTTTGCTGGAATGTTTTTTTTTTTCTCAGCCTTCACTTTCAGTCTGTGTAGGTCTTCATTCTGAGGTGATTCTCTTGTAGGCAGCATATGTGCGGGTCATGTTTTCTTATCCATTCAGCTACCCCATGTCTTTTGATTGGAATATTGAATTTAAACATTTGAAGTTATTATTGATAGGTACTAATTCATTACCATTTTACTTCCTTTGTACTTGTGTTCCTCTCTGTCTTACTGTTTTCTTCCTCTTATTAAAGCAGCCCCTTTAGCACATCTTGAAGTGCTGATTTGGAGGAGGTGTATTCTTTTAGCCTTCTTTTGTCCAGGTAGCTCCTTCTTTCACCTTCCATTTTAATTGAGAGCCTTGTTGTATAGAGTAGTGTTGGTTGCATACATTTGTTTTTATTACTTGGAATGTTTCTGTCCATTCTGGCTTGTAATGTTTCTGTTGAGAAGTCAGCATCTAGCCTTATGGATGTTCCTTTGTATGTTACTTCCTGTTTCACCCTTGATACCTTTAAGGTTGTCTCTTTGTCTTTAATTTTTCCATTTTAATTATGATTTGTCTTTCAGTGTGGGCCTCTTTGGGTTCCTCTTGATTGGGACCCTCTCTACTTCCTGGACTTGTGTGGATTTTTCACTGATCAAGGTAGGGAAGTTTTCCACTATTACTTTTTCAAACATGTTTTTTATTCTTTGCTCCTCTTCTTCTCCTTCTGGTATCCCAATTATATGGATATTATCCTGTTTCATGTTTTCCTGCATTCCCCTTAACCCTTCTTTGTTCTTTTTGAGTCTTTTTCCTGTTTTTACTCTTTTTAAGTTTTTTTTCTACCTTGTCTCCAGCTCGCTGATTCAATCCTCTGCTTCATCTAGCCAGCTTTTCATTCCCTCTACTGTGTTCTTTAATTCAGAAATTGTACTCTTCATTTCCTCTTGGCCCTTTGTTCATTGTTTCTATGTCCTTTGTTATTCTGATATAGTGTGCAGTACGTTTCTCATTGTTTCCCTGTAGTTTTTGGTAATTTGTCCTGAGCTCCTTGAACTTCTTTATAACCATTGATTTGAACTCAGTATCTGATAGTTGACTTGCCTCTATTTCATTTAGCATTATTCTGTGGATTTCTCATTTCCTTTTGATTAGGGGTTGTTTCTTTGTCTTCCCATTATTTGTGAGATTCTCCTTGTTTGCTTCTGTCTCTTAAATTGATCTGTTTTGACTTTCTGACTTTGTGTTGTGAATTTCTATGGTAGGAGGCCTGTGAGATTCAGTGGTGCAGTCCCCTTGATCACCTGAACTTCATACTCTTGGGATGTCCTTAATGCCTTTTATGCTGGTTCTCTGGATGTAATTGGATTTGGTTGTTGTTGGGTCTTTCTTTGGGGGGACTTCCCTCCATCTGTTTGGCTGAGGGTCACTCTGCCCACCACATCTTTATGCTGTTGTGCAGATGCTGCCAGATCAAAACCACAAATGTCATGAAACAAACCCACACCTGCAAATACAACTCACCCACTTAATCTCATTATCAACAGCAAATAATCAGTATGAATAAGGATATAAAGAGGTTAAGACTATTATAGGAAAGGAGAGTGGATATGAGATGACCTACTGAAAGAAAAAGATTTTGAGAGGGTACAGGGAGGAGCACTAATAAGAGTTGGGAGTTGGAGCAATGGAAAAAGAACGTAAAATTTACCTCATGAATAAAAATGGGAATGAAGAATGTGGAATGGAGTATGAGAAGGGAAGTGCATAGTATTATGTCTAAACAGAAATTAAAATAATGTAAAGTAAAATAAAGTGAGAGAGAAAAAGAAAAAGAAAGAAAAAATATTAAATGATTAATACAAATATAGGAGCCAATTTGGAAAGAATGATCCACCCCAGTACTATCTACAACAAATAAGCTAAAATTAATTTAGGTCATATGGGAATAAGAGGGAAAAAGAAAGAAAGATATTGTTCTTAATTTCAATCTCTCTTGTTGTATTTTGTTTGCTGTTTTCTTTTGTTGATTATGTTCCAGTTAAAGGTGAGATCATGTGGTATTTCTCCCTCACCGCCTGGCTTATTTCACTTAGCATAATGCTCTCTAGTTCCATCCATGCTGTTGCAAAGGGTAGGATCTCCTTCTTTCTCTGTGCTGCGTAGAATTCCATTGTGTAAATGTA
>VMDR010026442.1:0-14023 GCA_007922815.1 Macrotus californicus
ATCTAAATGTCTATATGCATTCTACAAGGAAGTGAAATAAATGTAACAGAAACTAATTCCACTTATAAATGTCATAAATTTACTTTGTTTTATTAAGATATATTTATTATATTTGCTCTGTCTTACAAAGACATATTGGAATACTTTTTATCCTCAGTTTCCATAGACTGAAAAATCATATATGCTCTCCCTTGCTCCCAAAGCAAGAAAACAAGACCATTCTTTTCATTGGCATTGAAATTCACTATTCCCCCCTCCCCCAACATATCACCTCTTTTACTATGTCCACATTGAGGGTATTGAAAATGTAAACCAGTCCTCCTGTCTTAAAAATATACATAAGAAGCCTTTCTTTAAAAAATAATAAAAAATAAGTAAACTTTGTTCATATTGGGATCTAGGGCACTGTAAGAAAGGTATTCCAATTGATGGCAGAAAGCCATTATGGGGGAACAAACTGTATATAAGTATGGGGACACAGCCTTTGTAGCTCCGAAATAACTTACACAAAGAACTCATATATAAATTTGGCTCACCTCAGCAACACTTTTTCTTTAAATTACACAGAAATCTGAAATGCATTGGGTGTATGTGAGGGCAAACTGTGGCCCTGAGTAAAAATGTGTATTTAAAAGGGGAAATGTGGAAGTAATTATTACCTTGATGTATTTACCAGAATGCACGTACAGAATGTATTCAGCATGTCTCGCTTGGGCATTGAGGGTTTTGCAGAACACCTAGGACTCCAGAAATCCAGCCTTTGGCATCGTGAGCTGCAGGAGTTAAGGATAAACCACCTTCACCAGGCACTGTTGCCCTGAAAAGCCTCAACCAGCCAGGCTGTGGAGATGGACTGAAGTAATTATTTCAAATGGATGAGTCACACTATTCCTGGCTTCAACTCTTCCCTGGTTCAAAATGAACGAATCAGTGTTGCAGGCAGGCATTTTAGAGAAATAAACAGGAACTTTTGTTTCCTTCCATTTACAAGCTAAAAAGGCAAGACAAAGGAAGGAGTGCTAAATAACTGCAAAAAAAAAAAAAATCTCGTCGTAATTCACGATCACTGTTGGGCCTTTAAATTGTGCTCACGACTATGCCAACCTCCATATTTCCTGCTCACTGAACTTAAAAGGAGGCTCTGGTCAGAATTAAGAAGTGTCTGCATGCAACCTGAAGTGGGGGGAGTGTGCGGTGGGAAGCCAAGCCAGAGACCTTGAGGAAATCCAAAGTCAGAAGCTGATGAAAACATAGGAAAATCCCTAATTTAGGGGTGCACAGACAGAGCTACAGTTGGGCTCTGGGGGAAAAAAAACACACGCTCTTTTGAAACAGACAGGTCATACACAACACAGAGTGTCCCCTGTGATTTCAGCACACACCAGTGCATATTTGGGGCTCATATTATGGGACAGCAAGTGTGTAATCCACAAATACGTTGAGCCAGCTAACTAGGACAGGATCAGGAGACCTGAAGTTTTGCATTTGCCTCGGCTTCCAGAACAATAGATAATAAGCATTGCCTCTTCACAGCAAAGTTTTAGGGCACATTTCTACTCACTCCTGTTCCGCCATGACCCTACCACATAGAGTCTCTAAGTAAACTTAAGAATAATGGATACAAATAAATGCTGAGCCTATGAAGTAAGAAGGATTTGGGGTTTCCAAGTTACATAGAAGCTTGCAAGACCAAATCTACTAGAAGGCCACAAAGCTTGATTAAATCTAAAAAAGCACGCAGCAGTTTTCTGCTCAGGACAAACGTTGGGAAGGCCAATCCAGGTAAAGGATCAACAGCACGTGCCAACAAATTAGTGTGCCCAAGGAACTAGAGTCATTTATTAGGGATGGACTGCAGATTATTTGTGGGGGCGTGGCCAAAGGCTAGGTTAGGAATATTCAGGCTGAGACCACCTTAGAGAGGAGCTAACCAAATCGTGCTATGATATTTGAAATTTATCTTTTAGGTAGTGATGAGCGATTGAAGACACCAATGTGGGATGGGGGAGGGGCCCATGTTGAAATACACACTTCAGAAATGTCACTCTGGCAACTACGTGAAATGCAGTTTTTTAGTGAGAAAAACGGGGGGTAGGGGGAAACCAATTAGGAAAAGGTTACTGTGACAGTTCAGGGGGAAAAATAAGGTTATAGAATAAGCAGCAATAGTAGAAGAACAGAGGAGAGGATGGATTCGAGAATATTCAGGAGAAAGTGAGGTAGTATTTATGGAAATGGAACGTACTAGAAAGTGGTGGTGTTTTGACTGCTGGTATGGAATACAGGAGGAAAAGCAGATTTGTTGTGGATGGGGAAAAATAGGCCCATTTATCTTTTAAGATGATGTGCCTTATAGTGCATCTGGGAGGACTTGCCTGGCATAGATGGAATTGTTGATTACGGAATTAAATTCTATTATTTAGTTCACTTTTTGCTGCAAAGGACACAAACCTGATTCAAATTGGTCTTAAAAAATCAAGGATTTATTGGCCTTTTCAAGCGGGCATAGTTAGATTCAGAGATCTAAACACCACCCTCGGGTCTTTCTCTCCCAAACCTCATTGCTTCTGTTTAGCCTCAGTGCCGGGGGCTCCTTTCCATGAGGTAGCTGCATGATTAAAGACAGCCCCAATTCTCCATGCTCTTCATTAGGAAGACAGCATACTCTCCCCAACACCTCTGTCAGGATTTCTGGACTCTGATTTGTCATCCATCTGGTTTGTCATCCACTAATCATGTCATCAGGGCATGAAATGCTCAGATTATTTAACTCTGGGTCACATTCCCAATTTGGGGGCCAGATCCTGGGTAAGGCTCTCACTGACCTGTCCCAGAAGACCGTGTGGCATAAAGAGGGGTGAGTCTCCACTGATGGGGGTTCTGAATGGCAAATTTTGCTCTTAGTGAAACTTGTTCTCATCATCAGACAGTAATGAGATACTCTACCATTCCACTTAAGATTTGAAAGGTTTGATACCAAATACTGTATCATAAGAAGCAATAAAACTCTAATGAAACGGCAGTTCGGTGACTGGGAGCTTCTCCTGCAGAGGTAGTTGAATCGCTGGACACTGGAGAAAAGAGATGAAGATTGAAACACATGAACAAGGTGAATCTCCTCTAAGTCAGTTCTGCTTCCAAAGGCCCCTGTGCTGCACCCCAAGCAATATTAAGGGAAACAACATTTAACCTCAAACACTTTGTTTGGACCTTTTAAGGAAGGCCTGGAAAGTTCAGTAACCAATTGGATGAGCAAAGAGAATTACTTGGAAAGAATGTTTGGAACCAAAGCTCCTCCTACTTCTGACACAGAGAGAACACAAGACAGAGAGAAGGCAAGGGGTGTGCTTGGGGAGGTGGAGGGGACATAGAGGAGGGGAGAAACTCACAATCCCTACCCTGGAAGCTAGGGAAAGGAGCTGCTTTTGTTGAAGCCTCTGCCTCAAGTCACCCCCAAGTAGGTGTTCAGTCGGACTGATTTTCCAAATAACTGAATTCCATCCCTCCCCTGGCTGGGGCAGTGCAGTTTCAGGAGTGATTAGAGCTGCCTGGGAATCCTGAGTTGGAAGCGTAAGGGGAGTGGGAGGAGACCCTGCCTCCCTTGGTTCCCTGAGGAGCTTGACTGGGTTGGCCCCACTCTGGGCTGGGCAATTGCAGGGACTGCCCCAGCATCCTAACAGCCAGCAGATGCAGGTGGCTGCGGGAGTTTACGGGAGCAATCAGCCTGGGGGAGGGCAATGCCCCGGAACCCCAGCTGCAGGGCGAGTGCAGGAGCAAGCTTCAAGGATCCCTGGGAACCAGGTAGAGCCATATCTATAGCCTGATTTATAACTTAAAAATATTCAGGCATGCAGTAGGCAGGCCTCTGGCTCTGCAAATGTTAGGAGCAAGCCTGTCTCTAGCATTTACCAATTCAAAGGCTTTTATAGTGTACTAAATAGCAAATTTAAAATAAATCTAATTTTGATCCAGGTGCAAAGAGAAGTGTTTGTTTTCCCAAGGAAGGTTTACTGTTACTGAAGGAATACACACTCCCAAGTTCATTGGGTTTGCCTTTTGAGTAGGTTGTCATTTCTCTGCAGGATAACCCACCCTAAGAACATTTACAAGGTGTCTTTTATATTCCACTTGGTTTGAATATTTTAAAAGCTTATATTTGTTTTTTATTTTTATTTTTTTTTTGTATTTTTATGCCATGGAATGGATTTTCAAGAATTTAGGGGAAATTTTGCCCATAGGGAAAAAATGGATTGACTTTCCTGTGATCATCAAGGAACAAATTAGGTTTTTGTTGGGGGTCACCCTCCGGTCACCTTTTACAATCTCCTATTTTAGTGCTTTTTGTAAGTGATGTCTGCCTGAGCTGGCCATTAGCCAATCTGTGGCCCAGCCATGGAGTGGCCAGGACCTCCTTCCTGTTGGAAGTCGATTTCCTGACACACCCCTTTCTGCCGCAGGATTCCCTACCCTCTCTCAGGGCCCAAATATTCCTTATAGCCCAAATTTGGTGCCCTGCGACTTCTGGCTTTTCCCCAAACTAAAATCACCTTTGAAAGGGAAGAGATTTCAGACCATCAGTGAGATTCAGGAAAACATGACAGGACAGCTGGTGGTGATTGGAACTGTGTGAGGTCCCAACGTGCCTACTTTGAAGGGGACTGAGGTCCCCTTCGTTGTTCTATGTGCAATGTTTCTTGTATCTTGTATCTTCTTCAATAAATGTCTATTTTTCAGAGTGCCCCGTTGGATACTTTCTGCACAGATCTCACATGTTTGTGTCTATTTGTTTTGTGTATTGCATCTGTGTGCATGTTTGGCAGTAAAATATATACACTGGAAAAGTGTAAAATAATATCCACAAAGATATTAACAGGCATTATTTTTCAAGTGCTATATTAAATTCTCCACTTTTTATGTTTTCTCTGTAGCTTTTGGCTAATGAGTGGCTGGATACTTTCTGGACAGACCGTAAGATAGATAGCTAGCTAGCTAGACAGATGGGGGGTGGGGGTGGGGGGCTCTAGCAATTGTGGAGTTTGGCAAGTCCAATATCTGACAAATCCAATATCTGACAAATCCAGTACCCACAGAGTAGGCTGACAGCTAGACACAGAAGGATGAGCTGATTTTACAGTTCAAGTCTGAAGGTTGTCAGGCTGAAGACACGGAAAGGACAGATGTTGCAGATGAAGTCCAAAGGCAGCCTCCTGCAGAATTCCTTCTTGCTCAGGGAGTTTGACCTTTTGTCTAATTTAGGCCTTCAGCTGAGTGAATAACGCCCATCTACACTGTGGAGGACAATCCAGTTGATTCAAAATCAACCAATTTATTCCCTGACTCAGTGGATTGAAGGCCATCCTGAGAACCAAAGGGTCACAGGCTCGATTCCCAGTCAGGGCACATGCCTGGGTTGCAGGCCAGGTCCCCAGTAGGTTGCGTGCGTGAGTCAACTGCACATTGATGTTTCTCTCTCTCTCTTTCTCCCTCCCTTGCCCTTTCTCTAAAAATAAATAATTGGAATGTTTTTTAAAAATCAACCAATTTAAATGTTAACATTACCCAGAATGCTCGACCAAATATCTGGGCCCCTTGGCCCAGTCAAGCTGATGCATAAAATTAACCATCATGATTATTATGTCACATGTTCCTTATAATTCAGCAAAACCGAGGATTTAGGAGTCCCCAAGACTGCCCCATTCTTTTGCATCTTTTTCCTTTCGTGGTGCTATTCCTTTTGCTTGAACAACTTGCTCCTATCTCTCACCTTATCATTCAAAAAAGGCATGTTTGAGTGAATAAAGAGACAAATATAAGAAGAAATGAAAATAGTACTCTCAACATTAAAATATTGCCTGAAGTCATAATTAAATAAAGATTGTATCCAATGTTAACCTGTCCAGTCACGAAAGGTATTAGAAGTTCTTTTACCACCAGTGACTGTGGCTTAAAAATCATTTTCTGCTTCTGTGCTTGATCGTCTTTGGATGAATGCAACCTCTGAGACAATGGTCCTCGAGTGTGGCCTTTGGATCAGCAGCAGGAGTATAGCTTGCGGAGGGTTTGTTCAAAGTGCAAAATTCCAGGCTCCATCCCAGACCTATTGAACCACAATCTGTAGAGGTGGGGCCTAGCAGTCTGTTCCCACACCTTATGAGTAAGTCTGAGACCCCCTGCTCTGGGGATCGTGTGCTTCAGATTGCATTGAGAGACAAAGCATGCGGAAAAGAAACACAGTAAAGGGAAAACGCAGTAGAAGTAATGAGGGTTCAAACACTTGAAGGGGCATTGTGATTAGAAGTGATGAAATGGATGTGAAGAGCAATAGATGCTTAAGTGCTTATGTACTAAAGTCGGTCCCATCTGGCTTTGAAAGCCCAGCTCTTTCCTTTCCTAATTATGTGGACTTAGAAAAGTTCCCTGAACCCTTCTCTGAAAGCTTATGGTGTGGTGTCAGAAAAATGAAAGAGAACTCCACTGTGGCCCTTGGCCTCATAGGGGCAGTTTTACCAAAAAACAATTGTCCAGGGAATAGTTTGGAGAACACGTGCCTAGGGAAAGTAGCTAACCCAAGAAAAAAGGCCTGCCTAAATTATACCTGGAGGCTCCCCTATGAAAACAGCCTAGCCAGTGAGCCCCAAATGTAGCCTACCAGTACACAGGCTCTGCCTTCTTAATCCAGTTTTCATGATATACCTTTCATGTACAACAACAGCCAAGAACGGCGAAACAGTTTTAAAAAACCCTTCATAGAAAGGAAAGCAACGCAAATAAAAAGAAGAAATAAGAAATTGGACAAGACAGAGCAATGTGGGAAATAAACTTTAAAAAAATACGAACTTCAGCCCTGAGAAGTAATGGTTCCAACGCATGTTTGCTCAGCCTCTCTCCTGGTGGAGTCTGGTGGAGAAGCATGTGCTGGAATAAAGTGAAGGATTCTCTGTCTTCCATGGTCATGGCATGTCAGGGCTTAGCCCACATCCAGTCTACCTCATAGAATCTAGCAAAGATGATTCGCTCTGGTCTATATTCTAAGTGATAAATGCACCCACTGAGCATATTCATAAGGTGTCACGTCCATCAGGGTCCTTCAGCTATAACACTGATTTTGTACATGTGCAAACTAAGGGTCTTAGTGTGATCTGTGATCATTCGTGAGCCACCAGATCCAGGCTACCTGACACACAGGTTGCTGCTTGGTTTGGTGTACTGAATAAGCTCTCAGATAATCCCATGGCTGTGCTTAATTGTGCCCTCCTGTGTGTCAGAATTTAATGACCTGTTTTTCTGTATTAGGAAAACACTGTGAAGAAAGTTAATAACTAATGCACTTTGAATCCTTCCTAGTAAATTTCCTAAGTGCCAGTATCATTACAAAGACCAAGTCGAGTATTATTTAAAGTTAGCTGTAACTATAGTGGGGAAAAGAGGCAGTTGAGTGAGTCAATGTGTTAACACTAAATATGTATAGAAAAAAAACAAAAACCTTTTTGATCTCAGTCAAAATGGCTACAAAGTGTTTGCAATTGTTTATGTGAAATGTTAGGCCCCAATAAAAAACTGTAGATCTAGCTGTGTAATCTATGTATGGTTAATCATGGGAAAGTATCAGTGAAGAAATGATAACCTTCAAATACTGTGAGAATTAAGGTTTAAAATGTTTTGAAATGATTTTCCTGTTGACAACATATATAGGTAATTCCATTCTGAGCAGTATTATTTAAGTATAATTAAATGAATCACTTTATCACAAACTGGGCATTTGAAAAAAAATCCTTATTAAATAGTCATCACTTAAAGTTAAAAGGTAAATTCTTACAGATGTTTGCATCTAGGAAAAAGAAGTTATTGATCAAAGTTTCATAGCATTTTTGGGGGGGTGTTCTCAAGGTTATGAAGCAGTTGGATAAGAGACATGTTATTTGGGCAGATGAGTACTGTCTTAGCCGTCAGCCCTATGCTTTACAATGAGATCCTGAAATACAACACCTCATTTCCCTTCACTTTGACATGTCACAAACAAGAAATACATTTTTTGCAGCTCTTCCTACAATTAACTGTTTACTATAGGCATCCCTCAGTATCTGTGGGGATTGATTCCAGGATACTCCACAGATACCAAAATCTGCAGATGTTCAAGTTCTCTATATAAAATGACATCGTATTTGCATATAACCTATGCAAATCCTCCTAACACTTTAAATAATCTCTACTTATAATACCTAAGACAATTTAAATGCTATGTAAATAGTTATTATTTAGGGAATAGTGACTAAAAATAGCCTCTATATATTCAGTACAGATGCAACTATTGCAAGCCTAATACATGTCAGCAACGATATAACAATTTTTTTCATTTTTCCCTAAAAGTATATATTTTTAATAGTGTATTTTTTATTGTATTGTTCTCCATTACCATTTATCTCCTTTATAATTTCTTCCATCTCCACCCATCCCCTTCCCCTGCAGTCACCGCCCTGTGGCCCTTGTTCGTGATATTTTAGATCTGTGGTTGGTTGAATTTTGCAGATGCGAACTCTGCGGATGCTAAGTGTCTACTGTATTTTTTCTCATTTAAAACTTGTTATGTGACATTGTGGTGTGCGGACCAGAGGGCTGGATGGGAAAGCGCATCAGGCTTATTTGTCATGTCAATAGTAGCTCTGTGGGGTTCTGCTTCTTCACCTGAAATGTGAAGTGGGGAGGAACAGGGCATCATTGCCCCAGAGGTCTCCCCATAGTTGTGGAAACGATCGATCCTCTGTACTGTCCGATACCGTAGCCACCAGCCACTCTGAAATGTTTGCTCAGGAGTGGATTTTTCTGATTTTTGTTAATTTTTATTAATTTGTGGGCCATATGTGGGTAATGACTACTGAGGACAGTGCACGATTCGACAATCTCTCGAGAGTCTCATAATTTAATTCGTTTTTGATTCTGTGTAATAGTGTTTAATTCAAGTCATGTAACCAGACAAGTTGGAAACATACATTTACAGAAATTCTATTAAAGTCAGGTTATAGAATTGGTGGTGGAATTTTCTGGAAAACATCTAAATTTGTGTTTGGTATAAAATATTATTATATGATACAATTAGTTCATAATTAGTAATGAGGAGAAATGCACGCGGTTTGATTTGCAATGTGATGGAAGGGAATGGATGCCTTTGTTGAACAGAGGGAGATCCAGAAGTCACATTGGTGGCTGTGTGACTCTGGGCATGTCACCTCACCTGTTACACCTTCATTTCTACAGCAGCAAAACGGAGCAAAAAATAAGTACGGGGTGGGTAAAAGTGGGTATACAGTTGTTCATGTGAAACATAGTACAACAGCCAATAAATAATAATAGCATGAACTGTGATTTACGCACTCACAACTGTAACACTACTAGTGCCCAGCCTGTGTTTTATCAGCTTAATTATGGACCCTAAGCGAGGTGCCGCCTGTGAAACACTCAGCGTGTTCTGCAGCACATAGCAGATCCTCGAGGTAGTGTAGTCCTCCCCCCCTAATTTTTAAAAGTTAATTAAAAAATACTTTCTACACAATTTTTATTATACTCTGGAGGGTAATCACTTGTTTTCATTCCCTACTGTTTTTTTTTTAAAGCCAAAAACAACAACAATAAAAAGCAGAATGAAGTATAATCACAAATCAAAGCAGGGCAGAGCTCAGACACTGACCAATGAAATATATGTATATTCTTCATCTTGAAGGCCCTTTTCTCTAAATCAGTATGTTAAAGGACTTCTCCATCCACTGTCTACTAGCAAGGAAGGCACACCTCTTTGTTTTCCCTCTCGTCTCCCTTCACTCCAAGTGCTTACCCCTGGGGGTGTGAGCACCCATCTTTCGGAGGAAACCCTATCATTTAAGAAAGGATCTGGGGCTACCGAGTTGCTGGCGGCTCCCTGCCTCAGCAGTACTGCCAGATACACAGACGCAACCTCCTGCTCGGTGTGGGCTGTGCTCAGGCAGCCACAGTGCCAGCAGCTGTGTGGGGTCCATTCTCACCACGGGCCTCTCATTCATTGCTGAAGCATTCTTGGAAAGTCAAGTTCCAAAGCTAAACAAACAGCACTGATAAATTTTGCAACAATATGCATTGCCCTTTTATAGCATGGCTGTAAGGAGGGTTTAGGGGGAGCAAAACACACCCGCTAATATTCACACACAACTGCAACAACATTACCAGGCTTAGTAAAATTGGACCCACATTGATGTGGCATGCTCACGTGAAGTGAAATTCCACAGGGATCCTCATTTTAAGGAAGCCACAGTCTCCTGAAACTGTTTGCTCTTCTTCTTCTAAGCACCAGCCAGCTCTTGGATGCTGCTGGTGACTCCCTACTTGTCCGATAGACTATCTCCTCAGGCCTTCCAGTATTTTCAAGGTCTGTGAAAAAAAATTTTTTTACTGTGAAGTTTGTGTAGCATAATTTAACTAGGAAAATTAGTCAGTGAATATTTCTGCAAGTAAGAGCTATTATAAAGGTCACGCATTGGGGAGTCAGGTCGTAAGATGCTGGACAGGCATAGGTCTTCGTTTGTGCTTACATGTGCAAATATTGCTCTGTTCAGGGATAGAAAGTGCACTGCTTCCTTTAGAAACGTTTTCTGGTTGTTTAATCCCTCTTACATACAAGGAGCACAGCTCAGTTCGGTGGCAACTTGAAAACGTGTGACAGATGTATAATAAAATGCTCACACTGCGGGCTCAGAAGGAAAATGAAATGTTTCTGAGTAGGAGACCTCAGGCAGTCATTTTTTTCCACACTTCCCTGTATGTGCTACAGACTCTGGAATGTATTGAGGAATGCATATTAAATGATTCAGTGTGGACATTTTTTTCTTCATATTTTATTGCATTTACAAGGAATATAAAATCTCTAGGTTTATCTTATCCATAGCTTTATATAGAAATGAAATAATATGATTGATTCGTAATGGGGAAAACTTATTTTCTCCCTGAGAAAAATCACATAGAGTTAATGCCAATTGTAAGGAAATATTTAAAACCCCAAGTTTGGTTTAGGAGGTAGTACTGGAAATTAAAACACATCTTCCCTATGTGTAGTGGGGTACAGTGATACCTCATTTATCGGGCATTGTTAAGAGAGGAGGTGCTCCATGTAAAAGAAATGCCCAGATACTAAAATTTGATTGTTTTATGTGTAAATTGAAAATAAAAAATACAAAAAAATTATTTTTCTGAACTTCTTTAAAAATACTAGATGTTGCCTTCATATGCTATGTCTCCTGAATATGATTTAGCCAGGTCTGAAACTGAGCTCAGCCACTTAGTCAGTTAGTTACACAATGCTGGCAAGTTAGTAAAATCCAGCTCAACCATTTACTAGTTTTATAATTTGGCAAATTAGTAGCTTGTTTTCTCATCTGTTAAATAGAGATAATTATATATCTATGTCACAGTTCGAAGTAGCTAATCTGTATAAAACACCTCGTAAAACAAAATGTGTAGACCTACCAAGCAAAGCGCCCTGGCCAGGCCGTGGGTTCTGCAGCCAGATGGTCTGGATGTGAACGCCAACTTTGCCACCGCCTAGCAAGGAAACTTGAGCAATCTTCTTTATTAACCTCACCGTGCCTCAGTTTCCATGTCTGTAAAATGGAGATGATAACAGTATGTGGGGATTAAATAAGTAATTCATGTAAAGCCCTTAAAGCAATGACTTCCATGTATATGCAGTGTTCATTCGAATTAACTATGATTATTAGTAAATGTTTTCCGAAGCATTTCTGAGTAATCCAACTGTAGATAATTTTGGCACAGGTATGTGTATATGTGTGAGGGGTATGTTACATATTCTTTTTCTCTAGTTATTTGTGTTTGGCTATTTCACTAATAAATTTGTACATACCAGCTATAAAAAGGTCTCTGAGGTAGGTCAGTATCTAGGTCAGCAAAATTAATCTATGATTTAAAAAAATCAGAGCAGTAATTGCCTCTGGGGAAATAGCATTGGGGATCAAAGGGGACGAGAGTGGCAAAACATTGTAGGGGGAATGTGGTAATGGGCACGTATGTGCTCATGTACCGGGGAAGGTTTCTCAGAGATGGGAAAGCAGAAATTCCTGGAGCTGGGGATGTTTTTCCCACAGTGGAAAGAGTATTTCTACCAATAGCAAGGATTCCCAAAATGCTGTTTTCCAGGGAACTGGCAGAATGTCAGAGTTAACAGCCTGGTAGAACTAGACAGGGCCTACCTTAAGTGCCAAGGCTGTAGACCAAGGCAAGAATCCTGGGTCCCCACTTTGCTCATAAGTAGCCTTCTCCAAGGGATCAGTCAATCTTAAATAATAAGTAAATCAGTAGGGACAGGTGTGGACTGAAGACCAGAAAGGACTCCCTGAATGGGTTAACTTCTGTGAGGCCCTGGGGTTTTTACATGACTTGGAAGGGGTAAACGCTCAAAAGAGCTGAGACTGAATTTAATACTGTTCTGGTAAGTGAGGTCTCAATCAGAATAGAAAAATTAGGTCATGTTCTTTCTGTGTCCTCAACTTTGAGTTTATGCTTAAAAATTTAGCCCTGCTTTAGAAAGATTGGGTGCATGTGTGTGGCCCGGAAGGCAAAAACATCACAAATGCATGCAAGTTTTACAGAAGTCAGTGTCAGCTCTACATAAAAAATATTTCCTAAGGGAGCTGTAAAACCAGTAGGGATAATGTGTTCATCAGCTAATATACATGTTCTGGTTCAGTTAAAATTTGATATTCTCTTTGCAAATTAATAAATGGCATTCTGAGACATTAACACAAAAGTAAAAACAGAATAGTCTGCTGCTGTGAATGCACCTTAATTGATTTAGTTCTCTAGAATTATTGGGTTCCTCTTATTGTGGAAATTGTTTCTATATATATGAAATCATCACAGTGTATACCATAAACTTACACAATGTTGTATGTCATAAATCTCAATAAATCTGGAAAAAATAATCATTGGATTCCTTTCGGTAGATATCTGTAGCCCCAAAACCCTACTACTGCTTGGTATGTAATGATAAAATAAGTCTCAGGCCCAATCTGGCCACACGTACTTACTGGCGAACACACACAAATCAGGAATTCAACATGAAAACTTGACAAAGTTTGCTGTTCTTTTGGACATTGTTACAATAATTTAAAGAAAAGGATCCCATGAAGCAAATGCAAACACATTTCAGCAGCAGAACTGTTAGTGTGCTTGTTAGAATGCGGCACATGACCCTGAGCAGAGGGTACCATTTTGAACAGCTGAGTTAATAATCCAAGATTCTTATACCTCATCCACCAAAAGCAGAGATGATAGTTCCATGTTACCTTATATCATACCTGTTTCGTCACAGAAAACTCACAGCTAACTTTCCTTGGGTTAATTATCATACCATCTGACCCTGAGCAGGCGCTGGAGACTCAGCACAAGGGCATAGGGTATGACCTTTGTTCTGCAGTGCAGGGTTCTGAGTAGGATTTTCCACATGGTACTCAACCATCCCTGAGATGTGTCATCTTAATCAAGATTCTCCAAATTAACTGATTGTTCCTAGGGCACAGATTAAAGCTAGCATGCACATTTATATCACTTTATTTAAACTGAAGTAATCTCAGAAAATTCATATAAAATATCAGTCTGCTTCATGAAGCCAGAGTCCTTGTTAAAGCAACCAAGCAGATGCTGTAAGGTCGGCAGTTATGGTCTTTGTCATAATCCTTTCACTGAGCCCTTTAGATTCTCACCCATTCTAAAGTTCGTTTTTTCACCCAAGTTCACACATCTAGTGGTGAAAGTAGGAATGGAAACTGCTTCTCCTTTTGCTCAGAGATTCTCATTCAGGCTGGCTACTCATTAATCATTTCTGGTTAAGTATTATAATTCAAACATCCATCATTTTTCTTATAGAATAGCATTTAAACCTTCCTTTAGTATCATTCTCATTGTTGTGACTTTTATGATAGTCTTAAGCATTTTATTTGCTCTGCAGACTAATGGCAAATCACATTTGTATGGAAAGTGAGTGACA
>VMDR010026443.1:0-14018 GCA_007922815.1 Macrotus californicus
ACAGAAATGGAGATCACACAGAGGGTTATCATCAGGGGGGTGGGTGGGGAGAGAGGGGGAAAAGGTACAAGGAATAAGAAGCATAAATGGTAGGTAGAAGATAGACAGGGGGAGGTTAAGAATAGTATAGGAAATGTAGAAGCCAAAGAACTCATATATATGACCCATGGACATGAACTAAAGAGGGGGAGTGTGGGAGTAAGGGGTGTGCAGGGAGGGGGGTGGGGGGAGGAGATGGGACAACTGTAATAGTATAATCAATAAAATATATTAAAAAAAAGATCCATACAAGCTCTGCCATCCTGGGTTTCACAGGTCAGGAAAGGGCCAGGGGAAACCCTCTGCAGTGGGAGGAAGGCACGGAGTGTTCAGGGTGCCCAGGAAAGTACCTGCAGGGAAAGCTGTAAGAGCCGAGGATGAGAAGGACTCGGTCAGGCAAATACAAAGTGCCAAGATGGCTCCAGGCAGATGGAACAGCATGTGCAAAGGCCCAAAGGATAGCAGATTACTGTGTTTACAGAACTTTGTAGGTGTTACTATCATGGTGGGGGAGGGGCAGACAGGAGGTGGAAGGTGGCCAGACATGGACTGCGGCAGGTAGCACTGTGGATTGTAGAGCAGTACGTGAGTCTTGCAGAGGAGTGAAGCCATGGGTGCCATCCCAGCAGAGAAAGCAAAATGATGAGCAGGGGAATCAGGAGAACAACACCTGGGCCACAGGTGAAGAACGGGTGTTTCAGATGAGACAAGCAGAGGCAAGGCTTTGGTTATATGGCTGCAGTAATGACCCAAGTCAGAGCTCATGATGCTTGAGAAGGGTAGTGGCAGTGGGGGTAAAAGTGACAATAGGTGGGATAGGGAGATGTTTAGGTGGAAAACTATAGAGTTTGGGGATATAGAGGTGACAAAGAGGAAGACGTTAAGGATGACTCCCAGATTTCTGACTTGAGCAACTGGATGACTTCTCTGAGGTGGGGAAAATAGGCAGAGGAGCATATTTGTAGGAAAGGACCATGAGTTCTGCTTTGGGATTTGTGAGATAGAGGTGCTCTTGGAACATCTGAGTAGACATAGTTGTTGAACATGGAGGAGATGAGTCTGGCACTCAAAGACAAAATCTAAGTAAAGAAATGCGGTGGGTTTGTTGGGACACAGAGAGTGGTGATTGGATCCTGGGAGTGAAGATGGGGCCAGGTTGCCTAGTTAACAGAGTAAGTAGGGCCTCAGAGTATGAGCAAAACAGAAGCAAAAAAAAAAAAAATCTTTAAATTTTTTTTACATTTTATATTTCAAAAACTACAAGAAACTCCTCCTCATGGGGAAAATCAGCACTTGGCTGAGCCACTGTTAAGTCTGTCTTGCAGTTTGAATTTGGATTTGCCATAGTCAGTCAGGAAGGGAGAGGTCATTGGCATATTTAGGATTCCTATAGATCTTGCTCTAATCCTGAATGTAAATGTCGCTACAGGAACCTCAAAGCCACCATGAGAACCAAGGTTTCCAACAACAGAGGGTGCTCACTGGCCCCTCAGGTAGCTGAGCTCTGTCAGAAGCCAGCTGAGTGATGGTGGCACTTTCTGAGGCCCCCACCTGCAGTACCTTACAAGTGACATCTGTTTAGTTGATTCTTTAATTCGAAGTATGTGGTCTGGGTGCTGATGTGTTAATACATTCCTCTGTAAAACAGGATACTACATTTTAAAGGAGATGTTTTGGGGACTATACCTAAATGAAATGCAGAAGTCTCCTGGTCTACATTTCAGACTCTGAGGGAGGTCTTTGAGGAGAGAGAAGCCTACATCCTGGTCAGGGGACTTTTCTGGCAACTTGTAAGTCACACTTCATAGGTGGTATAATGTATCCGCCTGCTTATGTAACAAAGCCATAGTGTGGCCACCACTTCTCAACTCTGTTTGTACCCAAGACCCAGATGGTATTCAAACCTCACCAACTGCCTTATCCTCAGCCCCTTGGACTCTTTGGATGCTAGCCACTTATAAAATCTCTGAAATGTAGAGGTAACATAAAGTTTTGTCTCAAGTCACAGACCATTGCTGCTGATGGTCCATAGATGGCAGAGGAATGGCCCCCAGAGCCAATAAGCTGCTTTTCCATAAAAGCATACTCAGATAAATAAGCACTAAGCCCTGGAAAGATTCTGTGCTCTGAAGATGTAAATATCCTCAAGGTGCACCAAAGAAACTGAGTCACTTTCAATTTAGCATGTTATTAACAGTGCTGATTATTTTCTCTGGGTTCTCATATAAACTCATGTGGAAAGGAGGGGGATGGGGTGAATTCTGTTTATCTGAGAGTTACTGCTTAACCAAGCCATGTGTGATAAGAGACCAGAAAGTAAGAAATGATATTTTTCCTTGGAAGTTAGCAATTAACTTATGAAAAGCACAAAGATGTGCTGCACTGATTTGACCAAGGTTCTAGAAGGCAACACTCACCTCTCACTCACTCCATGTCAGCAACTCACCGTGTTGCAAAGAGAAACCCCAAAGAAACCTCACCAAAATGATCTGGGGATGGGCTGCTAATCTATTGGAATTTAAAAAACAGTTTGACCATTGGAAGGAAAGACATGTGAAAGCCCAGGGTACACTGGCAGTTTCTGTCATCGTGCTCAGTAAAACCTAAGAGGCCACCTTTTGTCCTACATTACCAACCACAGTGCACGTGTGCTCCCTGAGGTCTAAAGAGAAAGTCACAGTAAATGCTAGGATCAATGTAAAAGGAAGGTGGATAGGGAAGCAGACTTCCTCTGGATGTTCAAGTCTTTTTTTGATCTTCACATGAGAAATTGCAGAACTCCCTACAAGGGTATTCTTTTCCAAGTTTACTTCTTGGAAAGTAAAAGGAAAACTCTTTTCTGGTATATTTTTCTTCTAAGTGACTTTGGAGGTCTGAACTTCAGGAACTATGATGTTGGGTGATGCATTATAATAAAGAGTAGTAGAGAGTGGAATAGATGGTCACAATATACCTCTCAAAAATGTACATGCATATCTACTCACTTCAAAGTGCATCCTGCAGAAAATGCCAAGAATACACTGTAAGAACCAAGATACTGGCCAATTGTGCAAAAGGCCCGCCCTGGATTTGCTGCATTAGGCTGGTATGCAGGAGGATGCATCACTTCAGAGCAATGAATTGTTCTTGGCATGGGGCATGGCGAGCTTGGCTCTGCTCCAAGTACCACTTGCATATTTTTCTTTCCTCCTATGTTTAAAATTGCTTTTTAAATTCTGCTGTTATCAGAGGAGGGGTGTGAATTCTTAACATGTGGCCATCACCTTTCCATCTATTTTCTTCCCTTGAAGAACTGGGCTTTAATACGTAACATATTTATTTGGGAAACTCCTTCATCAACCTGCTACGGGCCACTGTGCCACAGCACTGGTAATTCTCTCTCATTCTACAGGTGTTTCTCTGTTTCCACATTTATTTTTTAAAAAATGAAGAAGGACATTGTAAAGGACAGTTTTATGAGCTTGGTGTGAAGTCTGGGAAAGTCCCACCTTCTAACCAAGAATATTATCAATGCGCTGTGCATAAAAATCCAGGAGCAAATATAAACCCAACGAAGGGATCATTGAATTGAACTGATTACCTGGTGCTGCTTTTCTGATGGAGAGGCTGCTGAGAACCCACCTGCCAGACCTGTACCTGCTTACCCTCATGTTCTCAGTCCCTGTTCCTCCCTCCCTCTTCTCCCCCTCTTTCTTCTTCTCTCCCTGTGCTTTAAGTTGAAATTAAGATATTTGGGAATATGAAGGAGACATATTTGAGGCATTTATTTTGAAAAAACAATCAACCAACATTCTGTAAGAAAGAGATCCACAATGGCCAGAGGGGAAGGGGGAGGGAACAATGCAGGGAAGGGTTTCCAGGAAACACTACAAAGGACACATGGATATAACCAAGATGGAGGATGGGAGCAAGAGAGGGAGGTGGGATTGGCTAGGGTGGGGGGGAGGAGTGGAGGGGGAAAATGCAAACAAGTATAAATGAACAATAAAGTAATAAAAAAATAAGAAGAAGAAAAAAGAAAGAGATCCCATCTTTTTCAGATTGGCTGGCTATCAACATTGAATGTTCTTGGTCCTGTTTTAATGAGCTTTACTTGTCCTATGTGGGGAGCACACATCACTCAGAGAGGGGTCATATCTGTCAGCACATCTCAAAATCATCTCAACCCATTTAGGCAAATATTCAGAATATCAGGATAAAGTCAAAATGTTCCAACTGTTTACGTCAGCTTTAACTAAATCAGTGGACTCAGTACTTGAAGTCATGAAAATGCAACCAGAGTCACCTCTTTACACAAAATTCAAGATATTCTACCCACAAACAGCTACACAATGGTTAAAGATGTAAAACTGCTCCTTCGTCCCCGATGAGCAATGAACATTGTCCTACTATCAACTATATACACACGGACAAAGGTAGATGGATGCTAGGTCCCCAAAACCTGACTTCATCCAACTGGAAGATGTCTCATCTACACTTCTAATTCTGAAGGCTCCCACACAGCAAGCACAGCTGGTGAAAGCTTCATTCAGAGTCAACCTCCTGGTTTCAGAAATCATACCGAGCTAGTATTGATGCCATACCCTCCATCATGTGTGTGCCCAAGAGCACACATGTGTAATACACACATATGCATTATTTACAAATACCACACATACCACATACATGCATACATTACATACATAAACCATACACACACCAACACACACTATATACACACATGCACACATTGCACACCACACACAGTTCAATCTTTAGGCCCAGCATCCCTTAAGCCTCCCTGAGTTTCTCTGGCCAGTGACATGAACAATGTCTCTAGGTGGCACATATTTGTGTGGCTTCCATGGGTCCTAATATGCTCAGTTATTCCCACTGCACCCCACCTTGTCTCCAGACAAGTGCTTTTCTCTCAGGCCACAGGTCTAAGTTGATTTCCAGCTCTGAAGTCTGGTTTGCATTTTTTTTACTAAATACGTCATTCTTGTCTTTGGTTTTTCGCTTTGCTTTTTGTGGGGTTTTCTTTCAGTTTTTTTGAGTATCTGGGTTATATATTCACATCTATCATCTTACTCAACTGCCTGTTAGACTCCTTTTGTCAATGATTTCCTCAATATAAACCTGTACACAAATGCACTATAAGTTACTAAAGCAACCTGGGTTTCCTATGCCATCCCAGCCATACCCACCATCTCAGAACCCCAGTTTCTCTTCAAACACGTCCACTCTCAAGGAGTCCCAGGAGTGTTTAAGACCAGAGTCTTCCTCAGTGATATCTCAGAGACTGTCCCCTCCTACCCTCCTGCTTGTGTTCCTGCCCCTGTTGAATGCTGCCATGCGCAGCTGCAAAAGTCAAAAAGCAGCATTCTGTGGGAGCTCACAGAACACTGCCCCTCTGCTGCTACAGCAGACCATGTCCCTGGGGAGATGCTTCCAGCTGTCTGCATAAAAGCTGTCCCTGTGGAGGGCACAGACATCAATGCCAAGGGGCCACCAAATACAGGTGTCACCTCCATGGCAATAGAAGCCACAGGACCTATCAGCTTTTATCCTTACCAGATGAGAACCATCTCCCTCGGTCACCTCTGTGTGCAGTATCATTGCCATGGAGCTCCTCAGTGAGTGCTCCTGCATCTTGGAATGGCAGAGACTAGCAAGGCAGCTCCTCTTATGTGTGTCCCCATCCTGTCGCTCCAGGACCCAGACACAGCCAGAGACAGGCTAGTGCATACTGTGAACAAGAGACCACAAATCGTTTCAAAGTCAGTTTCCTCTCTACCTTGAGCATGCCTGCTTTCCAGTGGTCTGCTTTGTCCCTCCTCAGAACAGCCCTCAATATGCTCAGTATGCCAGGCTTTCAGGTCAGCCCAGGGCATCTAATTGTTGTCCTTGCTACACATGGAATACAGTGTGGAGAGGTCCTAGCTTGGAGATGCAAAAAAGGTCTTGTTTCTCCCATGATTCTGTCTCTATTACATTATAAAATATGTTCTAGCCTTTGACACTGATTTTGTAATGGTGAAGGGATTGTGTTTAAGAGGCAAATAAAATGAACGAGGGAAAGGAGTGCCATTCTGGACAGGATAGGGATGTTCCTGAACCAGTTCTGGACAAAGGATGCTCAGTCCCTCTGACCAGCATTCTTTATCCCTGTGAGACAAGACTCACTTCAGAGGGAAAGTCAGTTCCTCATGTCCAGCTGGCCCTGGACTTCAATGCTAGAGCAGGCACGTCCCTGGGAAAGCATGGGGCAGCAGTGGACCAGGACCGTCCATTTACCCACTCGCTAATTCATTCTCTCATCCACTCTGTGTGACAGTCTTCTGTGTACACTTCACAGGTGAAAATATCGATGTCCAGAAGAGGCAGTTTGCCCAAATCACACAGCTGATAGTGTTTCACCCCTGCCTGATCCAAGCTCCTTGCTCTTTCACTGAACCAAAGTTTTCCTCAGGATGAAGAGGCGGGTTGGGAGAATGGGGTGATCCAGGGAAACCCAAGAACCAGGAAGAATATTCAGTGAATGGGAATGCCACTTTACAGTGCCAGAGCTTTTCCAGGAGAAGAGTGTTGGCCCCTTGCTGGACCTGTAAGGTGTGTGCTTCCCGCTGGTCCTGAACATTAGCTCCTACCTGGACAATGTGCATTCCCTCTGCTTCAAGTCTTTGGCACCTGGTCACATCACTAAATCTTCAGATCACATAGAATTGAGTGACATGTGGAACAGCTCTGGAATCCTCTACAGATTCACACAACATGGGGGCTGAGCCTCTGTGACTCATATCAGTGGCATCTCCCTGCTGCCTAACCAGAAAGGGAGCTCCAAGTTAATTTTAAAAACTCTTTCATGAGATTTTAATGCAGATCTTCCTATTCATGGTTCCTTCTACTTTGGCACAGATACTTGGGCCAGATGCTGGGGCCACATCCTCTCCCAGTGATTAGAACCTGACTCTTTAGCCTCTGGTTCCACATCCAAAAGTCCAAACTAGTTCTACCCTAAATCAGTCTGCTAGTTCTAATGCCTCCACAAAAAAAAAAGTAAACGTTGGTTACATAACTTTCATATGAAGGTTAGAAAATGTGAGTGGCCTTTTTTATATTTTCAAGGATATAATCCTCATAATTAAACATGTTAACAATTAGTTATTTCAAATAATGTCCCCTTCTGTTTAGTATGTTATCACACTATCTCTACAACTAAATATTCAAATATATGCAAGAAAAATTATGTACATTCTCAGAGTCTGTTTTACTAAAAAAGAATCACAGTTGTTTCATTTAAGTTTTGGTACTGTGATTCTGTTTCTTAAGTGCTAGAGGACAAAAAATTACAGCTCTCCATGAATATTTCTACATTTCAAATGAACTCTATCCTCCACTTACCTGAGTATTTCTTTTTCCTCCTCCTTTCCATTCCTAAGTCCTGCCTTTGTTTCAGTCTGTGTAACCCCATTCAGGGCACAATGTGGCCAGCATCACATACGACACTTCACAGACTCCTGTGTTTCTCATATTAGTTCAATCTCTGATCTCCACTCAACCAGAGAGAGATAGAAAGGAAGATAGAAGGCACTGAAGAATAACTCTATTAACTTTATAACCCCTCAATTAAACTACTACTCCTGCAACTTTTAATTTCTCCTCTGACCATTCGGGAGACCGTGCCAGGCTGTGACCCTGAGACAAACAAGGGCGAAGCTTGTTTGCATTTTGCAAAGAGCTGGAAATCAAATGCAAGTGTACTGTTGGCTAAATTCCATGAGTCTCCTAGTTAAACATTGTACAATTCTATACATATATTCCAGCCCCGATGTGAGAATAGGAGAATGCTGTCTCCTTCCTCCTCTCCCATAATGTTAAAGTTCTGTTCAATTTAAATCAACAATAGCACAGATTTGGGAGTTGCAAGGTAACATATTGGTTAAGAGCATAATTTCCAGAGCCAGACCTCCTGGATCAGAATCCTGGTGGTATCACTCACTAACTTTGTAACCTCGTACAAATTACTTAAGATTTCTGTGCCTCATCTGTAAAATGAGGATATTCTAGGATACCTACCTCACGTGACCTGTGACAATTAAATAAATTATCATTAGTAAATCTGCTAAAAGGAACTCAGAGAAATGCTTGATAAATAAAGGGAAAAGGAGAAGAAAAACATAAGGCACACCACTGGTCACAGTCTCTCCAGCCTCTAAGAAATCAGCAACTGCATAGGAACATTAAACTAAGGTAATTAACAGTACAAAGACACAGTTAGCAATTGTTAAACAAGTACTGTCTTTTGATAGTGGTCATGCGTGAATATGACAGAATATTTGCCTAAAAACAGAAAATAGTCATGAAGTTCTTTGAATTGATAAAGGCGATCCAATGCTTATACTGTAAGTCATAAAGACAAAAGTCATTTTACTCACACAAATGGTTAGATTCAAAACTATTCTAAAGAGGGAAAATAGTCCATCACCTTAGATCTTCCAGTTTTGAGTTCCAACTCTAAGCTATTATTTTTACTGCTTCCCTTTTTGCCAGGTGTAATTAACAGTATATGAGCTTCTCTCAGTGTCTCTGGCCTGCAAGAGACAGATCCCAAATTTTAATAACAGCATTAAATGCTAAATGGTGATAAGGATGATATATAACAATTTTCTCATCTTGAACTTTCAAATAAGTGTTGAGTTCAGGAGTTCACCATGCCAAAAGTTGACATCTTTATTTTATTAAGTTTTTAGTAAAGATGGAAGTCTATTATAAAGTATCCATTTTCTCCAGAGCCCAATATGAGCCTAAAACAGGACTGTATTCTATGAAGAAGAAAGAACTCAAAGAAAAATCTACGCTGGAGGACTTGACCATCACTCTGTAGAAACAAAACATGCTGATATTCTGAGACAACCAGAGAACGTTACTAAGATGGTGTATAGGGAAGTATTTAGGAGAATGGGTCTTCACTGTGGAGAAGAACCTTCCACTGGGTATCAAGAAGGTGAGTTTTCTGGCAGAGGAACACAAAACTATTAGGTACATGTGCCTCTGAAGTTACCTGAATGGTTAAGTAAGGGGTGGCACAAAGTGCTGCAGAGCGCTCATCATGGGTAGACTTGAGCTAGGTTAGAGTGTATGGAAGAGGAAGTTAGTGCATGTCCTTCACACCATGCCACTAGCATGAGCTCTTAGGGACAGGAAGTCTAGCTCTCATCTTTTTTGTAAGTCATTTCTAATGAAAATATTAGTTAATGTTTAGATTTTAGAGAATTGGTACACATAATTTTTGACAGGCCATGAAAAATAACAGCAAATGAGATCATTTGTATTGGCTTCTAAGCTGGCACATGGATGAATCAAAACCAGAGCCTACAGAGGTTTGTGCACAACAATCTGTAATGGAGATCACCTCAAAGGCCTTTGGCAGCCAGAAAAAAACAGGTAACTGTGAACCTAGGATAAGTGGGACAACAGAAAGAACAGTTGCAGAACAACTAGGGAGCACATGCCTGGCCTGATGCACTGAAGGTCAAGGTTTTAAAAAAAAACCTCTCTGCTGCCCAGCAAGCCATCTTCAGGCAGGACTTGAGTCCCTGGCAGCTCTCTGCCACCTCCACTCTAGATGCCCAGAGTGCACTGGGTTAAAAATGAAGCAGCTCAGTGCAAAACTAGGACCTGATTGCTGTAAAGCAAGAAAAAGCTACAGTCAAAAGACGAGGCAACAGGTCCAGAACATGGGGACTCTAGAAGCAAGAGCAGGGCAGAGAAAACAGAGCAGCTCAAGGACAGTCCCAGAACCAGGTCTGGCCAGAAACCAATCTCAGGACATAAGCAGCCCAAGGTCCACATGTGGAAATAGGCAGTGAGCCCAGCAGACCTGGCTGGGGGCAGGGCAAAGTAGTACTAATGCCCTGTGTTCATGTCTCCTTGGGGCTTCCCACCAGGATTTCTATTAATTACTCCAGTTTCTGGTTGGGCTCAGAGTCATTACTATTTTCATTTTCTTTATAAAAATAAAATGCTTTCTATTATGAAATTGCATATTGTTTTTTTTTGTTTGACTTTCATCAAAATTACACATGTGCTCAGACTAGTCTCAAATCATCCAGAAAAACAAAACACCAGTAACAGCTTGTGCCCCACTTTTCGCTCCCCAAGGCAACCATTTTCAAACCTTTTAGCTAATTATTTTTGTATTTGTGTCCATGTCCCTAAATAACTTACACATATTGTGTCTTCTGAATTTTTCTATTTTAGGTACTATCTATTGACTCTTAGCCTATCCCTACACACAAAAGCATATATTTTCTTTCCACCATCTTTCCAATTTAGTTATAATTTATGTTTCACAAATACTCAGGGATTACACTAGTATATCGGAGTAAATGAAATTCACAGACTATTCATGTTATTCAGTAGCTATTTACCTCATGGCTGACACAATAACTTGGTTTCCCTGAAGTTCATTTTTTCCTTTACTTCATTTCTATATTCTTAATTCAATTAAAAATTCTCCTCTACTTCTGTAAACCTCCTCACAGTATATTCAAATGCAGACACGTGCTATCTCCTCTCCTTTTATTTTGACCTAGTGGTTTATGCCTTTTTAACATCATCATCTCATTGTCCATTTAACGGTGCTACAGGAGGAGGAGAGCCAAGGGTGGGTGTTCACTCTGCAACCCCTGCCTGGAAGTCCACAATTAATGTTCCCTAAACCTAATATTTTTACCAATTGACAGCTCAATCAAGGCGAAGGCCCTTGGGAAATTGAAATACAAGGACAAAGAGAAGAATATGCTGAAAGTAGAGATGAGGGATTCATTTTCAATACCCCTGGTTTTAAATTTCCTAACCTGAGCTATGGATTGATCTGAAGGGTCTTATGGGTGTGAGCTTCTGTCTGGAAGAAGAAAGCCATGCTCACAGGAGATGTGGGCACCACCTGACAGACAGCACTGACCTTGCATCTTTGCCTTTGGCCACCACCTGTCTCTGAGGTCACCTTCCGTCACACTCTTCTGTGGTACTTGGGATACTTCTACAGGTACCTGTGTCTTCTTTCTCAAGGGACAGGAAAATTACCTCATAATAAACTCATGAATAACCATTACTCTCCACCTCTGTGATCCAACTGCTCTTTCTTCCCAAGCATGTCATGTTTATCACCTGATGACACATTTTTGGTGCCCATATTCTACAGCCCTAAAAAGGCTAGGGTTCCAGATCGAGTCCTAGGGGAACTGTGAAGTAGGCAGAGTGCCATAGACAATTCTTTTTTTTTATTTTGTTTTATTGTTGTTCAATTACAGTTTTCCCAATTTTCCCCCATTGCTCTCCACTGCCCCACCCATCACCCATTCCCACAGTCAATACTCACCCCCGTTGTCTTTGTCGATGAGTCCTTTATACATATTCCTTGATTAGACGCTCCCCCTTCTTTCTCCCACTGCCCCCCTCCCCTCTCCCCTCTGGTTACTGTCAGTTTGTTCCTTATTTCCATGTCTCTGTTTCTACTTTAGTTGTTTGGGGTTTTTTAGTTCATTAGGTTCCACTTATAGTTGAGATCATATGGAATTTGCCTTTCACCACCTGGATTATTTCACATAGCATAATACTCTCCAGTTCCATCCATGTGAAAACTGTAACTGCAGACAATTCTTCTTGACCACTTTCTTCCCACTCAGGGCTTGCTCCTTGCCCCAACACCTGGCCTGCATGTACTGGAAATAGCATGGGCAAGGACAAGTCTAGACTCCTTCATCTACCAGTCAGCAATTTATTAAACCCCTGTGAAGCACCTTATTATTTGCAAACTGGAGGTAACTATGCTTACCTTAAAAAACTCTCATGACATTTAATAAAGAGAAAACTTTATTTCCAACAATATAAAGGATTTAATAACCTGGAAGCTTTCCCACTACAATACAATTTAAAATCCTAAATAAAACATGAGATTCCTCTTAAACATCTATTTGGGTTCTCAAAAAAGGAACTCTCCAAAGACCAGAAGTAAAGAAGAAACCGGACGTCCGGTCAAGATGGAGGCATAGGTAGACATACTGTGGCTCCTCACACAACCAAAAGAGGGCCACAAAAACAAATTTAAAAACAAAAAACAACCAGAACTGACAGAAAATCGAACTGTATGGAAGTCTGACAACCAAGGAGTTAAAGAAGAAACACTCACTCAAGCTGGTAGGAGGGGTGGAGACAGACAGCCAGGTGGAGAGGACTCACCACAAGGTGGCGGCTGGAGGACTGGGGTGGGCAAGCAGCGGCTGGCAAACTATGTGAGGTAGTGGCTGGCGGACCAGGTGGTCCCACACCCACATGCGGATACACTGGGAGGAACAACTTCGGAGTGAGACAGAACACACAACCCAGAGTTCCAGCGTGGGGAAAGAAAGCCTCAAGGCCTCTGATTGAAAATTCCTGTGGGAGTTGAGGCAGCAGCAGTGGGAGAAAGGCCCAGCCTCACAGGAGAGCTCATTGGAGAGACCCACAGGGTCCTAGAATGTACACAAGCCCACCCACCTGGGAATCACCACCAGAGGGGTCCAATTTGCCTGTGGGTAGCAGGGGAACACACTGAAAACCAGCAGAGAGCAGAGCAAGTGGCATTGTTCCCTCTCAGACCCCTGCCCCACAAACAGCATCACAATCCAGTCACGTGGCTGCCCCGCCCTGGTGAATACCTAAGGCTTTGCCCCTTACTATGTAACAAGCATGCAAAGACAAAAAAAAAAAATGGCCCAAATGAAAGAACAGATCAAAGCTCCAGAAAAAGTACAACTAAGTGATGAAGAGATAGCCAACCTATCAGATGCATAGTTCAAAACACTGGTAATCAGGATGCTCACAGACTTGGTTGAATTTGGTCACAAATTAGATGAACAAATGAAGGCTATGCTAAGTGAAATAAAGGAAAATGTACATGGAACCAACAGTGATGGGAAGGAAACTGGGACTCAAATCAATGCTGTGGACCTGAAGTGAAGGAAGAAAGAAACATTCAACAAGAACACAATGAAGAAACAAGAATTCAAAAAAATGAGGAGAGGCTTAGGAACCTCCAGGATTTCTTTAAATGTTCCAACAACCGAATCATAGGGGTGCCAGAAGGAGAAGAGGTAGAGCAAGAAATTGAAAACTTATTTAAACAAATAATGAAGAACTTCTTCAATCTGGCAAAGAAAATTGACTTCCAGGGAGTCCAGGAAGCTCAGAGAATCCCAAAGAAGTTGGACCCAAAGAGGAACACACCAAGGCACATCATAATTACATTAGCTGAGATTAAAGATAAGGAGAGAATCTTAAAAGCAATAAGAGAAGAGGAGACAGTAACCTACAAAGGATACATGTAAGACTGTCAGCTGATTTCTCAAAAGAAATCTTACAGGCAAGAGGGGCTGGAAAGAAGTACTTGAAGTCATGAAAGGCAAAGGCCTACATTCAAGATTATTCTATCCAGCAAAGCTATCATTTAGAATGGAAGGGCAGATAAAGTGCTTCCCAGATAAGGTCAAGTTCAAGGAGTTCATCATCACCAAGCCCTTATTATATGAAATGTTAAAGGGACTTATCTAAGAAAAAGAAGATCAAAAATAGGAACAGTAAAATGACAACAAAACTCATAGCTATTAACTGAACCTAAAACAAAAACAAACTAAGCAAACAACTAAAACAGGAAAAGAATCACAGAAATGGAGATCACAGGGAGGGTTATCATCAGAGGAATGGCTGGGGAGAGGGGGAAAAGGTACAGGGAATAAGAAGCATAAATGGTAGGTAGAAAATAGACAGGGGGAGGTTAAGAATAGTATAGGAAATGTAGAAGCCAAAGAACTTATATGTATGACCCATGGACGTGAACTAAAGAGGGGGGATGTGGGTGGGAGGGGGTGTGCAGGGCAGAGGAGAATAAAGGGGAGAAAATAGGACAACTGTAATAGCGTAATCAATAAAATATATATATATATTTATATATATAT
>VMDR010026444.1:0-14015 GCA_007922815.1 Macrotus californicus
ACCCTGTCAGAAATGATGTTATTTTTCTTAGTATTAACAACAGGTGTCAAAGATTGGATATAATGGCTACATATCAATACTTCTCTCTGAAATTCACATACGCTATTTTTTAAAATATATTAATCTGTATAACAGAAAAATATAATTGCAAAAATATTAGGAAAGTTTTTTCTCTGTGTAAGCCTAATTCAAACACAAACTCTGGAATAAAAACAAAACTCTTCTTGTTCATAACAATATTAACTTTAAGAGAGAAAATATAAAAACATATAGAGACATTAATATTTTTGCTTTTGCTTTATTTTTATAAATTAGCATGGCACATTTCTTTCCTTAAAAACCACAGTGATCAGTTAAGCAAAGCTGGAAGGGAATAATTTAGTAAAAAAAAGTTTGGGATTGTTCAGGTATTATAAATGAAAATCTTTCCCAATAAATTAAGTATTAAATCATCATTTCTGACAGGGTCATTTTATTCCTTGGGAAACAGGTACGATGATATAAGTAATTAGGTCTTACAATTAATTTATTTTTCACTTTTTTTACCTGATAGACAGCTGCCCGTATGTTATCTGCTCTGTCAGGCTCTATGTTCTGTTTCTGTGAGGGCTTTTGGTCCAAGATTTTCAAAGTGCCTAAATACTGAGACGAGGTAGTTTTTGATGGAGTTCTCCTTACAGAAGCAGAATTCTTTAAATACTCAGAAGCCATTAATCTGAAAAGATCCAAATAAATCAAGATAAAATATTATAGTTGCACTTGGTATAACAAGATTTGTTAGAATACTATATTTAAAAACTATATTATAACTTAATAAATGATCATTACTTTGAAGATGATGTATACTCTTTTCTTATTATACAAAGAGACCATTCAACATAATTTAAATTTTATAACTTCCAGTTGTATAGCTTCAAAGTGATTGCTCTTTTAGGCACTGCAATTAGAATATTTTAAAGAAACATGGGCTATATCTCAAGTTACATGAAAAAAATAATATTAATAAAGTCGGTTTTAATAGTTTCTTCTATTACTCTATTCTGTTACATAAACTATCCTAAATAATAAACTTAGAATACTATCCTCTATTTCAGGGATTGGTGGGAAATCTGACACACCATCTGTTTTGGTGAATCAAGTTTACTGCATCACGACTGTATTCATTCATTTCCATACTGTCTGTGGCTGCTTCCCTGTTGTGATAGCAAAACTGAGTGGTTAGGACTGAGACTGGAGGGCCCACAAAGCCTAGACATGAGCTAACTGGCAATGTAGAGACAGCTTGCTGAGCCCTGTTCTAGCTGGTTAATGATCATTTGATTAATGATAATTTAAAAGATTCCAAAGGTTTGACTAGCATTTATGACTTAGTATTTATTATCATCATCATCAGTGTTAATGAAGCCAGATAGATTCTTATCATTTTAATAAAACAGCTTAGTCCACAGAACCTCAAGCCTTTGAGTATAATTTTTCATGTGTTAGTAAAAGACACTTAGCAGAGAAGTGTCATGCTGGACCTGAGCTTTATTACCACTTTATATCTACTGTCTCTGGAAAAACAGGAGAAAGAAACTATTCCAGAAGCAATGGAGAGTATTGAGAATCCTAATCAATTCCTTTTTATAAAAGAGTATGACTAACTAAGGAGTTTTATCATGAAGAAACTAATCCATTTGTCTCATGAGATGGAAATAAGAGAAAATCAGGTAACACCAAATGCAATTTACTTTACAGAAATTCAATTAAAACTAGCTTTGTAGAATGTAACCTATGAGTAAGTAACAATGACAGCTTTATTACCTGCCTGAGGCACTGAATGCTCTATTACTTGTTGACGTTTTATTCTTCGTATTTCTATCTTCAGTTATTTTCTATTAAATAGAAAAAGCAATAGATGAATTAGTCACCATAACTATCACAGAGAGGCCATCACAGAGATCAAACTGCCAGAGGTAAATCAATGCTTTTTAAACTTCTACTGGGTGTCAAGTACAGACTGGAAACCAAGGATATTACACTTTAGAGAGGGCTGACTCACGATAAAAAGATGAGCAAATGTGACGCATGAAAGAGTCCAGTGACAGACTGACTGGAGCGGAGGTGAGGGCCTCCCTGTGGTCTTCATGTCAGAGCTAAGAAAAATGATGAGTTCAAAGGAGCCACAAGAAGGTCTATGGAAGGAAAGAAACGGTAGGTGCCGAGAGCCTGGTAGGGGAGAGAGCTGGATAACTTGGAGAAACAGAAAAGGTGCACCTTGCTGAAGCATAGTGAACAGCGGGGAGACTAGAGGAATATGTGGTCAGACGAGAATCCCCTGCAATGTTTAGGAAGCGGTGAGTTTACATTTGTTCTTGTTATGGGACTCTAACTGAGACTTTAGCAGAGGAATGAGTTGATTCCAACTTCAGAAAGCTCACTCAATAGTAAGTAAGAATAAAGCCAAGGACGGATTCAGTAAAAAGAAATATGATCATACTTGATATATGTGAATTACCTGTTCTCATTTGCAATTACCTATTAGACATTTCTAAGATCCAGTCTATAAATTCCAGAATACCCTTCTTCCTTTTAAGGAATAACCTTTTCTACACTATACAGACAGATAGGTGCTAGCATTAAAGATGTAAACATATCCCTAATTTGATATTAGTTGTTTTTTCCCAAGGAAAGTGGTTAAGGACAATATATCTTAAACAAGGTTTAATGAACTTTCTCTATACAATTTGATAAAAAGTTAATATTCTGTAGTATAATAAATTCCTTTTCAACCACAAGTTTTCAGCTAGCATTGTTATCTTTCTTGATAACAAATACACATAGGCAGCGGCTAACTGCAGCTATAAGAGATAAAGACTAAATTTAGGAGAAATAAAGACTAAATATGCCATACCAAAAGTTGGTTTAAAAGTCTAGTCCTCTGGTACAGTACAGCATAGGGACAAATAACCCTACACTCTAATTTGGTTCTCAAGGGTATAATAAAAATGTTTCTGGGAATGACCCTGTCTATCCATTTTAACAAGCATGAATGTGGACAAACATTTCTTCTTAAAGATTTTCATTAAAATCTGTAAAATGTTTAAAAACAACATCCAAAGAAATAACTTTTCATGAATTAAAACCTTGGAAATTGTTCCAGATGGCTGCATTTTTAAATGAAGACTGACAGAAACTTAGCCACTTACGGTGATGTATTTCTGAGATATTTAAAAGTATATTATGATCATATACTTCTGATAATTTTTAAAAAGATTTTATTTATTTATTTTTAGAGAGGGGAAGGGAAGGAGAGAGGGAGAGAAACATCAATGTGTGGTTGCCTCTCAGGCATCCCGTACAAGGGACCTGTCCTGCAACCCAGGCATGTGCCCTGACTGGGAATTGAACTAGTGACCCCTTGGTTTGCAGGCCAGCACTCAATCCACTGAACCACACCAGCCAGAGATACTTCTGATAATTTTTAATGAGACAATAGGTTTTATTACATTCATTGCAACCTTCCCTAAAGTTAAAATTCTACTGAAGTAAATAAGAATCACTTGACCTGACTGGTGTGGTTCAGTGGATTGAGTGCCAGCCTATAAATCAAAGGCTCACTGGTTAGATTTCCAGTCAGGGCACATGTCTGGGTTGAGGGCCAGGTCCCCTGGGTGGGGCGCATGTGAGGTGACCACACATTGATATTTCTTTCCCTTTCACTCTTCCTTTCCCTCTCTCTAAAAATGAATAAAATCTTTAAAAAATAATAAAAAATAAACAAAATCTTAAAAGAAATAACCACTTGATATTACCACTATTAAAAGATGAGTTTTCTACAGATAATTCAGAAATACCAAACATGGAAGACAAAACATTTAAAAGTTGTATTTTGAGTTTTAAGCTGTAGTAACCAAGGTGTAATTTTATATAAATACCTTTGCAGACTCAGTTGCATGGGCAGATCTTAAGTTACGTTGAGACAGTCGTAGATCAACTGTTAAGTCATCATTCATAATCAGTTCAGCTTTCTCCTTTTTCTCTTCAAGGTCACCAGCAGTCACTTGCCCTTCCTTGGGTTTCTCAAGCGCAGTGGTAACCACGTCTACCACAAATGAATTCTCTTCATTTTCAGCTGATTTCAAGGATTGGTGGTTTTCAGTGAATTCTTCATTCTGATCTATTTTGAGACAGAGTAACAGCACTAAAACCGCACTGTAAATTAATAAGGTGGACAAGAGATTCATTTGCTTTCCACTACCTGTCATTAATCCTTTTTTGCAAGATAAAACATGAAGAAATTTATCATATTCAACTTGAATAAGCTTTTTTTCCCAAAGTGATGTACAAAAGAGAAAATGGTTACTCAATCTACTAAAAGATCTGACATACCTAACACTCAGAAAAAAATACGTTGGTAAATAAAATGAAATAACTACCCTAAACTAAACACACACCAAAAGTGCTTGTTGATGCATAAACCAAGTAAGTCAGAGGATAATATTCATTCTCTTCAGAAGCCTGTTTCTGAGCTGGCACAAGAGGCTGTGAGAGTAGGAGGCACACGCCTCTCTGCTACTACAGTTACTGGCAGCGCAGATGTAAAATTGTGTAGACGCAGGAAGAACCAAGAATCCTTGAAGCTCTGGTAGAGTCCACGACACAGAGAATAAAGCTCCCCTCTAACGTGTTTCCTTCCCTTGAACATGAAGTACTGCCTCCGCGAGGGACAGGTTCAAGTTCTGGCATGAGAGAATTCAGGTTTGCCTTTGCAGAACTGCTTCTGTTATTCTAATTCTACCACACTTTGGAATTCTCCACAGAAAGAAATCAGTGCTTTCCATGTTGATCAGCAACTTTCACTTCTACTGGGATCCAGCTCTGGGCAAACCTGTATCTTACTGTCAAAGTCTCAATTCCGCTGCTTCCACTCAGCCATTTTTTGGACTCCTTTTGAGGTATGCTCGACTTAAAGTCACTTTATAATTACAGTGACACATTCACATGTGGAGAGTACTTATACTCAAAGTATCATTAATGGATTCTTTACACGAGCTAATCAATGTACTCAGTGAAAAGGACTTGGAGCTGGAGTCAAATTACGGCTCCACTGCTGACCTTGGGTATGTTTCCCAATATCTTTGTACTTCACTTTTTCTCATCAATAAAATGACAAAAATTATACTACATAGTTAGTAAGCACTGAAAAATACTGATTGCACATCCCAGTTCTGGAAACATCTGTGCCTTTACCTCTCATTGAACTACATGTCACAGAACTAAGGAAAGGAGTAATGTTAACAACTCACAGTCACACTCAGTACGTGTTTACTCGGTGCTGGTCTAAGTACTTTACTCATGACTGACCCACTGAATTATTCCAACCATCCTATGAGATACGTTACCCTTATTATCCCCATTTTAAAGGTCAATACACAGAGAGAGAGCGGTCAGTTCCTCTGTTCATGCAGTCGTGCCTGGATTCCAGTCCACCTTAGTCTCACTCTAACGACCCACCCAGCCATGACACTGTGCGGTAGATTACCGCAGGAACACATAACAGCTCGCATTGAGAGGCCATTCGGCTGTGCCAAGAGCTGGGCTAGTGACTAAAAGGCACAGCATCACTTAATTTTCACAATAGCTTTGAGTTTGGTTTCATTATAAGTTGAGAAAGTTAAGGCCCTGAGAAATTAAGTTCTGCACCTCAAATTGCACGGTTAGAAAATGGCAGAGTTGGTATTAAAACTCCAGCGAACACAAATGTGTACTGTTCCTGTCACTACGTAAAGTAGGGGGCAGGCAAGAGTAGGTTTCCAGTTGTGAGCATGCAAAACAGAATTTGTTCTTGCATTATTAATTGTTCTATCATTTATCCGTATCATAAGTCTTTAGTTTTACCCACCCATGTATTATTTATTTTACAAAAAGAATTTGTAAAATTCTAAGCAATAAAGTTCACAAATAAGTTACAATAATTGGATACAACCACCTTTTATAGATGTTTTGTCCTCAGATCCTGGTGAAAAGGAATCTCCAAGACTTTCTTTGAGGGATGATGATGATAAACTTGTTAACCATGGATCCTGCTTAAAAAAAAAAAGTATTATGTAGGTTCAGTCCCCAAGATTTGTGGAGGACAATATCATTATTAAAACTACTTCATAACTCTGAAATCCGCGTGATTAGGAGTTTGCTGCTGAAACACCCAAAGCTTGTGAACTAATACGCTCTCCTTCCAAGCCCCGAGGTCTTGCTCATTAAGAGACACCAGTGCAGAGCCGTTCCAGTTCGTCGGCTGACACCTCCACATGTGTTGTTAGCAATCCGTGAAACTTCCGCTACTCTAAAATGAAATCTCATAAATATTTAAGGCAAAGACTTGATGCCTCTTTCTCTAATTCTCCTTTCTACGACAGTATAAAGACAGTAAGCAAAAATCCTTAGTTTCAAACAAATATTACTAGGTATCCACATGAAAGCAATTATAAAACCAAGTACATGGCTACTTACAAACATTTGAGATTGAAAAAGTACAGATTTCATGCACTTCAGTTTTCCTCAAAATTCCAAAAATTACAACTAAAGTGGAAGAAGTATAGTTGTGTACCTAAACTAAATATCTCTTTATAGAATAGTCATCCAACCCAAAGGTGGTGATATGATAATGTAAGAAGTTTGATTTTGTTGCAAAGAAAATTATTTGTCAGAAACAATAGCCAGAAGCCATCTGGGAAGATGGCAGAAGGGCTGAAACACTGGAGCCTAAGTTGAGAAACAACGTTTTGCCTGAGGAGCTTTGCAACTTGGAAGCTCTGAGCCTGTGGGCAATCTCCCACCTGTGCGGGGCAGCAGAAGGCTTCCAGGACTGGCCTGAGAAGGGGACGAGTGTCAAAGGACAGAGTTCAGAACTGAGAGACCAGCCAGGATGTTTGGTTCAATAGAGAAGGCATGAATCCCAAAATCTGCATAGAAAATTCACTAAAATTCTTGGATCATGTATTCAGAGTGTGGAGAAGACCTTCTTAGAAGGTCTTGGAAAATCAGAGCAGCTAGAATCTCAAAGAACTAAGCAGAGATTTCTGTCCATATTCATCAATAGAATGATGGATGAGGAAATATATGAAACTATACTATTATAAGATTTCTATATTAAATTTGAATAACACAGTATCAACTCTAAATAGATTGTGGTAATTTATAGATGCACATCATAATCCATAGAGCAATTACTAAAAATATAATGCAAATGGGAATCAAAATGGAAAACTAAAAATATGTGATTAACTTTTTTAAAAAGGCAGGAAAAGAGTTACAGAGGAACAGTAACAGCAGTGTCAATTAAAAAGACATAAAATAAATAGAAAACAAACAGCAACAAATTGGCCCTACATGTACTTATATTAAAGTAAATGGACTAAACACTCATAAATGTCTAATGGACTCACAAATGAACTTCCATGACAAAGCAAATTATCAGACTTGGTAAAAATGTGACACCAAGCTATTATTCTAAGAGTCACCATAAGAAAAGACACAAATAGTTTGAAAGAAAAATGACAGCAAAAAGATTTACCACACAAACGCCCGTCATAAAAAAGCTGATGTTATCAGACAAAACGAACGGGGAGGTAAGGAGTCCTGCCAGATTAGAAATGTTTCCTAATGCTGACCAGAGTCAAGACACACACACGTTGTTTGTCTCCTAACAGAGTTATAAAACACTGGCGGAGCTAATGGGAGGTACAGACAAATTTGCAAGCACAACTGGAAATTTTTAACATGCCTAGATGGTACTTGGTGAATGAACTAGACAAGAAGTCAGTGCAGAGAGAGAAGACATGAATGATGCTACCAGCCCCCTTGACAAAATAAAATTATAGAACATTGTATCTAACACCTGCAGAACACAGATTTTTCTGAAGAAACCAATGGAACTTTCACAAGATACACTTAGGATGGGCCATGAAAATATCTCAACAATTTTTAAAAATGTGAAATTTGATAAGATATATTCTCTGATCAAAATTAAATTAAATTAGAAATCCAATTGATTGGATCTAGAGAAGATCCAAATATTTGGAAATAAAATAATTCAGCACAAAATAACCAGTTGGTCAGAGATTACAAGGGAAATTAGAAAATATATTTAATGAAATGACAATGAAAATAAAAGGTATCAAAAAAACTGGGTGCTGCTAAAGCTGTATAGAGAGAAAATTTTATAGCTTTCAGTAGCTTTATTACAAAAGAGGAACAAATAAAACAGAAAGAAATAATAAAGAGCGAAAATCAGTGCAACTGGAAACAAAGTACACAGAAAATTAACAAAGTCAAAGTTGGTTTTTGAAAGTTTAATAAAACTGAGCAATGCCTTTTAAGATTTAACCAGAAAGAAATCACAAAACTCTACATTAGAATTAAACATCATGATAACCCATAAATTTGTTAATGGAAGCTTAGCCAGGCACCATATAGTTCCTTCTGCCTGATCGGCCGAAGCACATCATAGAAGACAAATGCTCTTCCCGTACTTACCCCTCCGAAATGGGAGGTGGCAGTCTGCTCAGGACAGGGAGGCGTGAAGGGAGGGGGCCAAGGGTTGTCCCCTAACAGTGATACAGAGCAAACGCCCTGATGAAATCCTGAAAATTCACACTTACTTCCATTGTGGAATATCCCAGAAAATACAGGATGGTGCCATCGACATTCAACAAATAAAACCAAACGAATAAAATGATACTGGCTATGATGTCCTTAGCCAGTGTGGATAAAAAAGGGGCCACATACCAAACGTGACAAGCTCAGGGGAGGCTTGCATGGTGGGCCGTATAAGCTCAGAGACCAAAAGTAACCACCGAGGATGGCCTGGACATAAAAAGTCCTGGCAGGTAGTCACATCCTAGGCCTGTGGCTTTCCTGACAAAGGTCAATCTTTATCTTAGGTGAGTCTGTCTGTAGTGTTTTTGTATCTAAGATAACATACCTCTGAAATGCCAGGGTAATGTCCTCTTCCAGATCCTCAGGGCACTCCCACGTCTCAGAGCAAGAGGCCACAGACCTCCTCATCACTACCTTGTTCCTGGAATACCATCTCCACGTGCTGTAATGTTTATTATTAACTGTCCTGGACCCACCCATGTGAAGGCAAAGACTTCCCTGCTTTGCTTTCTTCCCTTCCCTAATCTACCACCAGGGGATTTCAGGTAACTCTCCTAAGTCTCCTCCCCTGAGTCTGATGTATAAAATAAGCTGCAAAGCTGCTATTCTCCAGAGCATTTTCTCAATTTGTTGAGATTTTGCTTCCCATCAGTTGTTGTAGTTTGGCTCAAATAAACTCATAAAAATTCTCCATGGGTTTGGACGTTTCTTACATCGGCGCCATAAATTATATAATTCAAAGATACATAAATAAAAATATAAATCTTTACAATTAAAGCTATACAGTATCGCACAGATTCAAAAGGGCAACCCTTTTTTCACATTTTATTTTCCCTGAAATTGAATGCCTATTATAATTCCTGGTGTGGCTTACTTGGCAGAGTTCCGTCGCCTCCTGGCTCTACCCAATATATCGCCATATCTTTGCTGTACCGTACAGGTGATGGAGCTTCAGACTCAATGGAATACAGTATATTAAAAAAATACCTTAGAATCATTTCCTTATCAACTGAAGAAAACATTAACAGGCATGTGCATGCACAAAAATTCTCTCTCTCATGCTTAGAAGCAGAGGCCCGCATTCAAGAACACGGGTCAGTAGTTCAGCACCAACACTAACCTCAGGATCAAGGTTCTCAGAGACTGCTTTTTTCTCATCATCTAGCTGTCTGTCACTTGGCCCTGGGAGGGACAAAGGTGCAGCAAGCACCTCTAATTCTTCATGGAGGGCAGTTTCTTTCTCTTCTCCTCGCCCATCTTCTTCTTCCCTGAGGCTGTGCTTTTTCAACATGCTCCTCCGCCGAGGGGAAGGTGTGAAGTTTTTTTCTGCTTCACGGCTGCTGCTGTTTTCTGCTGGGGGAAAAAAAACAAATGTTTTAAGGTAGGTGAACAGAAAAATGACCATGGCTTCAACCGCACCCCAAGGTGCCAGCACGCTTCCGTCCTGTGCCCATGGCCCTTGGCTGTCTGCCCCGGAGAGTCCAGAGGAAGCTCATACCCCTCCTCTGCACAGAGCTCCAGTAGCCACGGATAGACAACTGTTCATGATCAAAATCTTAAAAAATACTTGCCATCCTGGAAGTAACTAGTTCATTTTAGTTTTGTGAGAAGTTAACTCCTCAACTTTATGAATTCTCACAGCATTCCAAAAATTGTAAAAAGCAAAACAAAACTGTGCCACATAAACTGAGGGGGCTCATCTAGCAAACCTAATTACTGAGTCTCTGCTGCCGGGCCCTGTGCACAGCACTCAACAATCGAGACTGTGACAAGGGTCCTGTCCAGGGACTTGACAGGCTGGGAAGGGAGCCAATTCTAAAGAAATAAATTGCAAGACAAAGGTGAGTGGCATCACAAGCATGGAGACGATGTCAGTCCAGGACTACTTTTCGTTGGAGGACGGAATGAAGACCTAGATGATTGAGCTCTTCTTTGAGTTCATGAAACTTCTCTAGCAGTTATTAAAACAGCTCAGTTACTACTTGAATTATTTTTCCGTTTAAAACAGTCTAATGCTGGTATGCTTCCAGCCCTCAAAACATCATAAAGTTTTTACATAAACTTTTTGCCTAAATGTTACCTGTTGTACTTTCTCCGTTGTTCTCCCAATGCATTCTTCTGACGGAATTTCAAAACTGGACTAATGAACACCTCCGTCCTTCTGCCTATAAATGGGCTCATGAATGCTGCTAGAAAATTCTACAACCATACCACTTGGTACCCATGTAAATGTCACACTGCCTATTTTAGCTATGTCCTAAATGTTCAGCCCAAGTTCTAAGAGTCATCCTTAGACTCCTCCCTGTTCCCCCCATATCCAAGCATCACTCTACCCTATGGATTCTACTTCCTGAATCTCTCATTTATCTCACTTTCCACATCCCTGCTTCGAGCTCCCCATCCATTCTTTACTATATTACTGCCTTAGTGATACTCATAAAATGAAAGTCAGATCATGCCACTCCTCTCCACAAAATTCACTGGCTCTCCATCATCCAGTCCTACAGAATACAAGCTTACTTGCCTTGGAACAGTCCAGAAGCTTTCATGGCCTTCCCCTGGCTACCTGTGCTGCCTTACCTGCTGGCCACTCACTTTGCAGTCTGTGTCCCTGGCATGTGGGCAGGTGGCTGTTTTGAATCAATGTCACAACCCTTCCTACTACCGCACCTTTACTCAAGCTGACCCCTCTGCCTAGAATGTCTGCTTCCTGCTGCTTCTCCTGACAAATGCTTGCATGTCTTTCGAGCCTGAGTTAAGGCAGAATATCGCATAATGCCTGAAAGAAGGTGTTGGGTCAATTTTTTTAATGTGTAAGAACATTTAACATGAGATCTACACTCTTCATAAATTTTTAGGTGCACGGTACAGTGTTGTTAACTAAAGGCACGATGTCGTACAGCAGATCTCTAGAACTCATTCATCTTGTGTAAATGAAATTTTATACCTGTTGAATAGCAAATCCCCACGTCCCCTGTGCCAGCCCCAGGCAATCACCATTCTATTCCGTGTTTCTGTAAATTGGACTATTTTAGATATCTCATGTTTCAATCCTGGCTCTGACTCATTGGCACTGCAACTTACCGAAGTCATCTAACCTCTACTGACTTGGCTGCCCATTGCTAACACTAGTTAAGAGTTCATTCCTAAGGTGCCCATGGGACTTGAATGAGATGATAAATATAAAGTGCATAGCACAGTGCCTGATACCTGGTAGCATTCAATGACCACTAACAATTGTGGAAAACATCTCTTCTTTCTCTGTTGGGTTTGTCCACCACTTCTGCTTTCTTTGGAGTGCTCTGTCCTCCTCTGCAGCCCTGTGACTCTGGTGGATTAACCATTATCTCCTTGGTACCCCAAGGAGAAGGGTGGGGCACACCACCACCACCCCTGTAGCTTACCATAGAGGCTTCATCTCCCTCATCCACAGCAACCACTCTGCATGTCACCGTTTTCTACTTGGAGCTGGAGGTTATGCCTTTAAGGTCACGGAGTTTAAAAGAAGCGATAAGGAGACTATTAGTGGGATTTTCCCCTGACAAGTGAAGGGCCCTCTGAGGCCAGGAGACCAAATGACAGAAAAAACCAGGATCAAGGGATGGGTGGAGTAACTGGGGCTGTGACAGGGGCAGGAGGAGAGAACAAGAGGGTCAGGGAAGCAGGGACAGAAGGCAGTAAGGAGAATCCAGACGACAGAAAAGCACTGAGTCTTCAAACTTAACAGCACATAAAGCGAGGTCTTCTGACATCCAGCCCAATAAGGGGATGAACTCTCCTTTTTACTGAAGTTTGTTTGAGTTTGGTCATTTGTAAGCCAGAGTCCTGATTATGAGTACTATTATTTGTCACTGTTGCTGCTATTGTCACTATTTCCTCTAGGAAGCCTTCCTGATGCCCTCAGTAAACTTGGGTGTGCACTTCCTGTGTTCTTACTGTACCTTTTGTATGGTTCCCCACTAAACTGTAGTCTTCATTACGGTCTGAATGTCAGTACAATCCCAGATCCTTATGCTGAAATCCTGCCCCTACAGGCGATGGTATATAGGAGGCAGGGCCTTTGAGAGGCGATTACATGTGAGGGCAGGGCCTTCATGAATGGGATTAGTGCCCTTATAAAAGGGGCTCCACAGAGCTGCTTTGCCCCTTAGCCACAGAGAGATACAATGAGACATCTGCAGTCTGGAAGAGGCCCTATCTTCACTGTGACCTCAGACTTGTGTCTCCAGAACTGTAAGAAGTAGGTTTCTGCTGTTTATAAGCCAGCTAGTTTGTGGTATTTTGTTACAGCAGCCCAAAAGGACTAAAACAGTCTTAGAGGATTGATACTATGTTTTTTTTAATTAAACTCATTAGGGTGACACTGGCTGACAAAATTATATAGGTTTCAAGTATACAGTTCTATGATACATCATCTGTATACGGCATTGTATGTTTACTACTACAGTCAAATCTCCTTCCCTCACCAGGTAATGTCGTATTCTTAGTTACCATAATTACATGTGAATGAAAAAAAAATTATCTGCTTATGAGCCAATGTTAAATAATAAAATGAATCACAAAAACATTTAGACTATTTAATTTATGCCGAGATTATTCTAAGCACTTCAAATGTATGAACTCATTTAATTGCCTCAAGCCCCTAATGGTGATTCAGCTATTGTGCCCATTTTATAGATAAATAAAATGAGCAACAAGGAGGCCCTGTGCTCATGGTCATCAGCTCCAGACAGTGCAATTCCAGCAGCAGCATCCTGCCTCTGAAGTTCATGACTTCAGTCATGTTAATGTTCAAATGAAACCACACACCCTGCAAAAATTATTTTGCACAGTCACTGCCCATGTGACGATTGCTCACCAGAACAAGCAAGAACAAAGAAAACTTTCAGGTTCTAACTTTTTTATAAAGCATTAACTGCTACTCTGCAATATCTTCTCACATTAAAAATATCAAGTTCCAAATTTTGTGAGGAAAAGTCTAAAAATTAAAAAAAGGATAAACCTAAGCTCATGAACCACGTTCTTTCTTTCATGAATCAATCGTTCATTTTTTAATTTACATATTCAAATACTTAATAAATGCCAGACACCATCTTGGGACCATTAGCCTCAATTTTTCGCTTCAGCCTAAAGAACATGGGAATAATGATTTTAATATATTTTATATTAAAATTCTACTTCCAGTATTGTCAAGTTTTTGGAAAAAAAAAATATGTCTATATATTTTCAAAATAAAATATTTTATAATCAAATGTAAAATATTGCCTATATTAGTAATTACTTTTATATTATATATCCTGAAGAGCAAATGGCTAATGATTACTTAAAAATATAGTACTGTTCATTGTGTCTGGCACTTAGAATCCAGGTGCCAT